>JAYMFT010090538.1:0-14038 GCA_038088735.1 Panulirus argus | reverse complement strand
CAGCAGCTTGCCGAGTATTCCGTGGTCTAGCTAGTGGTGGGGGCACACAAGCAGCCAGCTCTCGGGAGCAAAAGCTACACAATACCCTCCAGTCACCAACCATTTACTTGCATCCAGTCACAACACCCGCCAGCCCTCTTGCCTTATGTCACACCAGTCATCACCCACACACACACACCAATCACCATCGTCACCACAGTCAACTCCCTCACCCATATTCAGTGCCTCTAGCCACAGACACGGAGTCCTCGTCCTAGAGTGTAGCGCCCAACACCACTTGCCACCACTACCAGCCAGTCACTCCCAATCATCCACACAGACAGACACACTATTCATTCTCACCCTGCCAAAAACCCACCCCCTGAGACCTAACTCATACATTACTCTCCATACATACGGGTACACTGATCTGTATGGTAATTTGGGCTTTACACCAACCAAGAGCCAGGATTCATTAAGTCCGTTAAACGTCATGTTACAACCACCAATCGAAAATGCTCAACACATTCCTCGGGTGTTCACGGAAATTCCAAGACCATACACACTCACTGCATATAACACAGCCTTTGTACGGGAGGATTAGTTGATTGGGTGGGCTATACCGTCAAGCTATAGCCAATGACGGAAAAAAAAATCTTTAACACCTTCTTCAGGTGTTTCAAGATAACTCCAAGACCACATTACACTCTCTGTATCGAGCCTTCCTGTGATGTGCTCGTCTCTGCGTACTGAATACACGAGGCAATCAGCCCACCTCTATATCATGTCTCACATCCACGTAAACTTGTGTTACTCTATACACTCAAGCTTATCGAGTACCTGCAATGCCTTGCCCCCCACCTCGAAACCGGTCCCCTTCTTCACCGGGGGTGTATCTCTCCTGCAGGTGTCTTGTCAAGAGTTGGCGGAGCGTCCATGTCGACCACACATCCTTCCACAACGGGTTTACCAATAACCATAAGAGCCCCCGACGAGTCACGACTTCACCAAGACACTGGTGAGGAGCCGCCGCTGCCGATGTGAATGAGGGGGGAAAAAATGAGTAGAAACAAGGCGGTGTGAGGGAGACAATGGAGGAAGACAGGGGGCGTAGGCCTAGGGAACAGGGCCTCATACAGTATTCATCGCCGCACAACAAAAGTTGGAGTTCAGTATCTGTGTCACTTGCTGATGGGACGCGCGTTTAGTCCTGAGGCTCCCGTCTCCAGCGCTGTCCATATCTCCTCCTCAAATCTTTCATTTTCTAGAGGACGTAGGTGGATGGGTGGGTGGGTGGATGGGTGGGTGGGTGTGGAGCGAGGCAAGAAAGATGAGAGGTAAGTGGGGCGAGAGGAGGAAGGTATTACAGGAAGGCAAGTGATGACGAGGGAGATGATTCAATGAAACCACCACCACCTCAGCAAAATATCAATCACCACCCCAGTATAATATTAATCACCACCCTAGCATAATATCAATCACAACCCCAGCATAACACTAATCACCATACCAGCATAATATTATTCACCACCCCAGGGTAACATTAATCACCACCCCAGCATAACATAAAATCACCACCCCGGCATAACATTAATCACCACCCCAGCATAATATTAATCACCACCCCAGCATAACATCAATCACCACCCCGTATAACATTAATCACACCCCAGCACAGAATCAGTCACCACACCAGCATAATGGTAACCATCACACTCGCGTTAAACTTTAAAAAAGTAGAAGAAAAATAAATCAATCAACACGATTACAAGACACTCCCCAGGAGCCAGCCAGTCCACTACACACCAACACCAGTGGAGCACCTCCAGGCGTCATGCACTTATCTGTGAAGTGTCTCGACACCGCCCCGGCGACCTGCAACTGTGAGGACGACAACACACTGACAAGTGAACTGACCCAGAAGTCTCCGGCCAGAGATTTCATAGGTGAAAGAACTTTCATTAAGAAGTTCTTGAAAACAGATTACTCGATGACATTTCCTTGGTTCCTTCACATCTACGATCAAATACTCAGCTGAGTAATTGAATATGATTCAAACAGAATCAAGGCAACACTTTTTTCTATAAGTAAATATTCATTTAAACAAAATCAAAGCAAACATTTGTAGATCAAAATGGTTCTGAATTTGGTTCGCAAACCAGAAGACGATCCCTACACACCTGGTGGCACAACCTGGCCCCCTTCCGTATATACTCGTAAACAGGCGACGACAACAAGGACGAGCTGGAGACAACTATAACAACAACTCCTGCAGCCACGTGACAGGAGACCTTGTCACAGCAGAGGATCCTGTGTGGTGGACTCTCACTAACCCCGTCCGTACACCGTCCCTTATGACTTGACCCAGATCCTATTAATGTGACATTCGGCCCGCATACAGCACGCCCGCTTCTGGCCCCCTTCCCTGTACAACTTCCACGAAGTCAACCCACCACCGACCCCTCCCGTATGTACGCCCTCCCACCCACTGCCTCCCTCTTCTGGATCCTGTCACTGATGTCACCACACCCTACCAATCACATGACCTTACCAACCATGCGGGAGCTAAGGGAGTGAGAAGGCACTCCGGCGGTTGCGCCGTCAACCTCCAAGCTAACTATACCCCCTCACGTCTGCCACAACTTGACCGACTTTGGGGAGGGCGGCGGCGGCGTCCACTCTCCCACAGGAAGCCTGGACGGGCACTTTGCACAGGACCCACCCTCCTCTCGTCGTGGGGAGGAACCTTCTCCACTTCACAACTGCCATACATTTGTCCCATGAGGAAGCTGCAGTCGCTGGGCGACGTCTTGATGAATATGAACGAGGACCGGTGCGGGGATGCCAGGGGCGCCGCTCTCGTCCGAGCAGTACACCTGACGGAGGGGTCATCGATCAGCCCCGGGATCAGACTGGTCTATTTACCCATTCAGTATGGCCATATCTGGTAGGGCTGGGCTGAACCCCACCTCGCCTCGTCATATCTAATCCCCACACACGCAGGACCACTTGTACTACCTCGGGGGGGGGGGGGGCCCCAAACCTTATCCCCTGCCCCTGTTCCCTGACGCAGACCCATCCTGACGCACACAGCAGCCAGCTGATGCCTCCTCCTCCTCCTCTTCCTCCCCTCTGCACTGGTCATTTTCCGGATCCATTAGAGCAACAAGTATTACAGATCCGCGGAGAGACAAGAACACGCTCAGGAGGAATGGTACGGTGCAGCCTCGTTAAATATTCAACATAAAAAAAAGAAAAAAGCAGGAGCAGCAATTTGAAAAAAAAAAAGGCGTGTGATATACCGCAGCCGAAGAACCGAGTAACTGATGGTGCAATTAGTTAAGCGGGTGAGGGAGTGGGGAGGGAGCAGGGGAGGGAGGGAGGTGGGGAGACATGGGGGAGGAAGAGAGTAGGGAGTGATTGATGAGGGAGGGGATGAAGGAGGAAGGAAAGGAATATGAGGAAAGGGGGCTGGAAAAACAAAGGGAGGAAGAATATAGCCAGGGAGGGGAAGGAGGGGGGGGAGGGAGCAAGAAGGATGGGGTGACGTGAGGTGCAACCCACAACCCTATCCGGCACCTCCCAAAAGGAGAGGCATTACCCTCTACAACAACCCACGGGGCCTGCATTACCCCACCTTTAACGCCTCCCAAGACCAACATTCCACACTCAACGCTTCCCAGAGCCAGCACTACCCTCCTTCCAACGTCTCCCTAAGCAAGCAGTGCCCCCTCCAACGTCTCTCAAGGCAAGCAGCATCCCTCAGACGTCTCCCAGGACAAGCACTACCCCCCTCAAACGTCTCAAAGGGCACGCAACATCCCCGCAACGTCTCTTAGGACAAGCACTACCCCCTCCAACGTCCCCCAGGACGAGCACTATTCCCTCCGTCGTCTCACCACCGCCAAGGTTACAGTTACATCACCACCTCCTCGAACACCTCCTCCCCTAACCTACGACGCCGCATTTACCTCCTCATCCTTCACACTGGGGCTAATGAGGATTCAGTCTCATCTCCCTAATGAGGACTTCAGCATCATCTCCCTGGGTGTACACGACCTTTCTCCCCCCCTCTCGACTAACTAAATACATCACTCTGTACCTTCCCAAATGTCATCTCCCTCGTTCTCTACCTCCAGCATCTCCATTCTCTCCCTTCTCTGTCTACCTCAAGTACTTCCTCTCTCTCTACCTCACTGTCTACCTCCAGCATCTCGTCTCTCCTTCCCTGTCTACCTCCAGTACCTCCTCTCCCCCTCACCGCCTACCTCCAGTAGTTCCTCCGCATCCTATTCTCTATCAACAGCACTCCCTTCTATCCCTCTCTGCCAGTCGGTGCCACAAGTGACGTCCACACCGACGGAGCACACCGTCAGACGGGTCTCCAGCCCAGTGGCCAGCCACCGCAGGATGACCCACCACCTGAAACATCTTAAAATTTAGTTGAAAGTAATAACAAAAACCCAATAACCATGTCGATCCTATCTTTCCGTCACTAGACCACACCTACGACAAAACAGTTCTTCATCAGAGCGTATCGCAGTCTTCCAAAACACCCGTACCTCGACGGTGCACCGGCAGAGGCAACCTAGTGGTGGCCCGCACCCGCACCAACCCCCACCGCCTCACGTATTTGGCCCTATAACACACTGTGGGGGTTATTGGTCAATCATGCCTGCCTCCATCGCAGGCTGCCCTGCCCAGCCCGTCAGTACGTACGTAACACATGACACACACACACACACACACACATACCAGTCAGCCCTCGGCCGAGTGTGATGGGCCATCCGAGCGAGACTAGACAGATCCAGATTCGTCTTCCTAAAGCTGAATATCGACACCTTATGACATTTACCTTGGACTACTGTTATTCATCAGACTGCCTCATACTGTATGTTTATCAGGAATTTGCGATACAGACTTCTACCTTCTGCCTTCTCATGCACTCTCATATACACACAAACACAACAGAAACCCCCTCTTTTTCAACCGTGTCTCCATCTATACTGAGCAGCAATTCAGGATACTGTCACTGCCCTCCCCCCCTAGCAGATACTTTCGTCCTAGACCAGCAGGGTCCTTTGTTAATCTGGCTTTCCCACGATAATCCTTTTTTGGGGGGAACTGTGTGGTGCGGTGGAACAGCACACTGCGAGAGGAGGCACCATCAGCGTCTGGCCGCAGGGGCGTCGCGTGCCGGTTATCTCCCGTCACCATCGCGCTGTCTACGTAACCACTCTCACGATAACACTGGTGGGGTAAGGCAAGGCCTCCGTAAACCACTACAACACGATGAGGCCCTAGAGAGAGAGAGAGAGAGAGAGAGGAGAGAGTGAGGTGGGTGGGTGTCGCTCATCAACGTTTATGAGACCCGGCGGAGGGTCGTTAGGCGTGGACAAAGCCTACCGGGCTGAGTGCCACTCGAGGACACCCGCCCTCTCCACCAGCCCGCCGGAGGGGAGGCCTCATCATGTTCATACCATCGATAACATCTAAAGTAAACACACCCTCCTCCCTCCCTCCCTCCCTCACTGTTATATACCATCGATGTATCACTGTACCTATGTCCCCGATCCCTCCTCCCTCCCTCCCTCTTTGGCATACATACGACAAAAAAGATAAGACTATCATGGAAAAACAGAGGTTCACAGTACCAAGGCCACACGACCTAGACCATATAGCACTGTCACCTCCCCAGAAAGACGGAGGGAAATAATCAGTGACAGCGTAACAATGTCAAGTCATAAGATGCCCAATTAACTTTCATTACATTAAAAAAAAAATGTGTAAATTTCAGCGTTATTTACCTGAATGTTCACCTTTCATGATGGAATGACTAGGTGATCACGACTCATATGCTTTTGTGTACGGCGAATGTTAAAATACATCAATACAATCAATCTATGCTATGTGTTTACGGGAATCAGCTGTTTCACAGTGTGCCTCGAGTTGACTTCATACAGCCTTGGACAACCTACGCTGCTGCCGGAATACTTGCAGTACCGGCAATACAGTGACCCCCCAGCGAGTCGTGTGTTAGTGCACGAGAGTAAACGCTGACTCTGCCGGTATATATGAAGGCGGCAGCAGCCCTCCTCCTCCTCCTCCCGGGGTCATGATGCGTGAGGCCACAGACGGTGCACCACCTGACGGCAAAAGTCGAGTCAGCTGGCCCGTATAAATGTCTTCCTCCCGCCACACACACTGGCCCAATTACCTCTGCTTCGACCTCCTCTCTCAACGGATCGTAACTTCAAAAAGGCTTCCTGCTCCTCATCTTCATTCACGCCTCCTGAACGATGTTCCAAATCCCCAGTTATTATCTACGAGTCTTTCAAACACTGCCTTCCCGCCCTCTGACACAGCATCAGCGACGCCTCCTCCACACAGATCGGGCCCCAAGGAACACGATACTCCGCCTACTGCAGACAGACGCTCCCCATATACGCATGTGGACTGAAGTTCAAACGCCCGCATGGAAAGACATCCTGACCAACGTAAAATCCTGCAGCAGCTGGTCATGCTACCGACAGGCTTTCCCGCGTCCACCTAAATATCAATCCCTCTGAACACGACGGTGCGACCTCTGAATACGACGATGCGACCTCGTGGGGTCTGATGGCCTCTCCTTTGATCTTTGTGCTGAAGAAACGCACAGTCGGGGCAGGAGCACCTTCAGAGGCCTATGACAAGTACCGGTACAACCCAGCCAGCCATTCGACTCAAGAGGTAAATTACTGACTTTTACCATAGCCATTCCCAGTCTTCTTGCGACCACGAGACGTAAAGACACCATTTGGCTGTGACAATTACTCATCCCTCCTACCCGCGTTCCAGAGTCTGGTTCAGTTTAACAAACTCCTTCGCCTGTCGTTTGGGCGTCTGGACCCAGTTAACGCCGGATGTGTGTGTGTGTGTGTGTGTGTGTGCATACGATCACCGTACAGCCACCCTGAATAGCGAAGTCAAGACCACGGGAGTACTGTGGTGTGGAGGGCACCACTGCTCTGGGAGGATGCAAGGCGTCATCTTCGTGTTCTGGATCTTAATAAACATTAGCAATTCCAACAACGAAGACGTGAACTTTAAAGTAATTACGATATGACGAGCCTGATGGCTGTTCGCTCACAGTAATACAAAGGGGAACCTCATTCTGGGTCATGTAATTCCTCGAGGGTGACAAAGGTCACGATACAATGAAGCAGTTTAGAAGTTAAATGTCATATGTAAAAAGCTTTATTTTCTCTCGCTCTCTCTCTCGTAAGACTGGAGTTAAATTGGATTTTCTCAAAGTTACAGTTACTCTATATAATGTCCTCGACACACTATCGCAGAATCTAGGAACGAACTCAAGAGTCTTTCACAATCCCAGAGATACTTTGCAAACACGTGCACAAATATTTGTCCCCAACAGACAGAAGTGCGACAACAGTCTTTAGCAGTGACGAAGAGCGACCAATGTGGTTAAGGTAAGGTAAGGTAAGGTAAGGTTAGTTAAGGTAAGGTATGGGTAAGGTAAGGTAAGGTAAGGTAAGGTAAGGTAAGGTAAGGTAAGGTAAGGTAAGGTTAGTTAAGGTAAGGTGGTAAGGTATGGGTAAGGTAAGGTAAGGTTAGTTAAGGTAAGGCATGGGTAAGGTAAGGTAAGGTAAGGGTATACTTTGTTGTGGAATATGGCCACCCCACAGAGCCAGCCTGATGACGCTGGTCCATGACATCAATCTTGGCCTCAAGCCAGCGTCGATGATACCCCCCAGTGTCTACTCTGATCAATATGGAGAATTCGTCAATTCCGATGTTCCCCGGTGTGTATATATACGAGGTGTTGGGGGTTTGTGTGTTCGTCTCGAATTTCGCCATAACTGAGGCCGTGTGAATGTTTACAAGTCCTTGTTCTCTACCCTCTCGTGTACCCGAGTGGGATCGTACGACACACTGAAACGCTGTACATTAAGACTTTTTTTTTTTTCTTGTACAGCACACGATCTCCTCCATCTTCAAGAAAGGAGTAGATTTTTTACGTGGTGGCTGCCGACGGTGCGACGAGGGACGCGGGCCCCATCCCCAGGGCTTCTTACTGACGCTGGAAACACTAAACGCTGTTGCTTGAAGTGCACAATAAAGTATCCGCTCTTGCGGGGGAAAACAGAAAACAAAAATCCCCCTCCTATGCACGACTTCCATCTGACGAGATAGAGTAAATGGTCCCACAACAATGGGGGCTCCGAGAAGAGAGGAGCTTCGAAAACATAAAAGATTTCGAGAAGGCAAGAGTTCGAAGACCTATCGACTTCGAGAGAATAAAAGGAACTTCGAAAACCAGAGGACCTCTAGATGGGAACTTTGAAAAGCGAAGGTCCTTCGAGACGTTGGAACTTCGAAAACGCAAGGGGTTTCGAGAACGTGGGAGCTGCTTCCAAAAATCTATGGACTTTTCGAGTTTTGAGAGCGTGCGAAGTGAGGAGAGTGGAGGCCACATGAACCATCCCTCTCTCCGCGGGTGTAGTGTAACTTGTGCTGACGGTGAAGGCGGCACTTGGGCCCCAGGGGAGCATTATACAACCCACGTTATTATAAGGTCTCTCGGACCAAAAGTAAATGACCTTTGCCTGACGTCTCGGAATGCCAACCGACCGACCGACCGACCGACCGACGGTAACGGACGAACAAAGCGCCGCCCTCAGCCCCTTGCCACAGGAGTCACGTAATATAAAAATATCAAAGTCTATATACTGTCGTAATTTCCATCAAGAAAAAAAAAAAAGAGTAAACCCCCCCCTCCACCCACCCCGCTTCCCTTCCATGAAAGGGCGTGGTTCTGAAGGCTTTCCTCTCACTCACGCTCCCTCGGCATGCAATATGTGAGAGAGAGAGAAAGAAAAAAAAGAGTGAGTACGCCAAGCAGTAATTATTCCGACCCATTACCAAATTACAGTCACAGGTCCGACGTGGCTTGTAGGAGGGGCCAGGGCTCTCTAAGGAAGCAACACCAGCGGTCCCAAAGAATCAACGATTCATTCTTCTTTTTTTCTTACGACGCCTATCATCGTACCTGATATGCAGTTGGGGATACACCCTTAACCCATGCGCTACACTCTGAAAAGAGTTGCAACTTGACGCTAAAGTAAATTTCTATTTTACGTTTCTTATTTATTAGATGATGGGGGAGAGGAGGAGGGAAGGGTGAGTGATCATAATCATTGACGATTATAAAAGAGTGGATCCTTTTTTCTGCCACGGGTGGCGGTCGATGGCTAATATGACAGGCGACGCCGCTCGCCTGATACCCCGCATTAATTCTCAGGACAAATCAGGAGGAGAGTCGTCCGCCACTCCTAGATTGGCAGGTCCTGGTGTACACGGAGATTCTCCCGCCTGGGTTCGGCTCCAGATTAGCCCAACAACCACACGTGCACCAAAGCTGGCCGGCTACGACAGAGAAGAGGAAAGTGGGAACTCGACGAAAGGGAAAGCGGTTCCTTATCTCTTTAAGCATCAGGAAAACTTACATGACCCGACAACACTGTAAGGGAAAGTCAGTATACAAATCCAACGACAATTCGACATTGCCTTCAGTCGTATACACAAAAAATACTTGGCAACCGCGCCTGGGTCTTGCTACCCAACCTGGTGGTCGTGGCGATCCGTTCCGCCTTTGTATATGTATCTCTCTTTACGACACCGCCCACACGATGGGTTGGAATGCACAACGGCACAAGTCGCCGCTTTTGGCGACACAACAATCAAAATCAATGTCGCCGCAGATCCCGTCAGCTAGGGCGAGGCAGCCCCACCCCAAACACACACACACACACACACACTGCAGGGGTAAACACTAACCTCCCTGATACAACGCTCCCTGCCTCGCAACACTGGCTGGCTGCAGCCACCCGATTTCTTCGATGAACATGGGATACCACCGTAATACAAAATAAACTACGTACTCTCACATCAATAAGCTTATCTTACGTATAACCCACATCCCTTTTATTAAAAAAAAGTCAACTTAAAATCACCTCTAAATAATATCAATACCGAAATAACGAAGAAAATGACAAATAATCATGACACGAGGATACCTTACACCCCATTTACAAGGTCGAGGAGGAAAAAAGGCCAGACAGGTTTCACTTACAAGGAGCCTCATTCGCCGTATTAATCAAGAAACTTCAGTCATGTCACTAACAAAGACGGGATTTTTCCTACGTCTTCATATCGACCGACTGTCTCAGCTCAGACTGGTCACTCGGCTGTTCACAATGACCGTCGTTACATCGCTCGAAGCTTTTCGGTCAGGTCCGTCGTCTACCCAACCATAAGCAACACTACAAAACGCAGTAAGGAAGACAATACTTTCACTTTACGATGATTTCGGAGGTCTTCTACCCCCCACAGCTGGGTCTGAGACCTTACCTTACCTTACGTATACCTTACGATGGTTTCGGATGTCTTCTACCCCCAAAGCCCTGTCCACGACCTAAAGTTGTTCCTGTGTTCTGACAGTCTGTTGCGAGCCGCAGTTCCAACACGCTGGAAGGCTGTGTATGGTGAGCTCGCAGTACTGAGAGGAAAAGACAGTCCTGATCAGGTCAAATACGGAGGTGGGTATTTGGGGTGGACAGAAGACAAAAGACAGGGATGGGATGAGCAGGGCCATGGGTGGTGACCAAAACAGGGGAGGACCGACCTAGCCTCCCTTGCATACACACACACACACACACATCTCCCACGGTACACAGTGTTCTCCCTGTGGCCCTGTAAACACTCATCCACTGCAAAAAAAAATAAGTAGGTTTACAAGCATCACACATTTTCCTATAAACTGACGCTGCAAGTCTCAACATAAACCGAGTCCGCCTGTACAAACCACCTATCCATCACCTGTACAAAATGTCTCCAAATGTTTTCCATTCTGATTATATATAAATGGTGTTTCCCTGTGCTGGGTGCAACCCCTCTTAATTCCAGCACAGTTAGATTCGACATGGCTGCCTCAATATGGCACCGTTATCAGTATCCATCATCCCTGACCCAAACGCTCTCACACACGCAATATAAACGATGCCTGACGTTATTACTCTCAATCTCTTGTGCGACCGTATACGACCCTTGGGTCTCGCAGCCAGGCCATCATAGACGCAATGATATATATATGTATATATATATATATAAAGAGTGTGGTTGAGAGAGCAGAAGTGGGTGTGCTGAAATGGTATGGACATATGGAACGAATGAGTGGAGAAAGGTTGACAAAGAGGCTATATGTGTCAGAGGTGAAGGGAACAAGGAGAAGCGGGAGACCAAATTGGAAGTGGAAGGATGGAGTGAAAGGGATTTTGAGAGGTCGGGGCTTGAACGTGCAGGAGGGTGAAAGGCGCGCATGGAATAGAGTGAAATGGAACAATGTGGTATACTGGGGTCGACGTGCTGTCAATGGACTGAAACAGGGCATGTGAAACGTCTGGGGTAAACCAAGGAAAGGTCTGTGAGGCCTGGATGTGGATAGGGAGCTTTGGTTTCGGTGCATTACACATGACAGCTAGAGACTGAGTGTGAGCGAATGTGGCCTTTTCGTGTCTCCTAGCGCTACCCCATTGACGCAGGGGGTGGCGATGCTATTTCCTGTGGGGCGGGGTGGCGTCAGGAATAGATGGAGGCGGACAAGTATGAATACGTACATGTTTACATGCATGCGTATATATATGTAGGTATATATGTATATGTTGGTATGTATATGTATGTATTGTGCATGTATGTATATAAGTGTGTATGTGAGTGGATGCATCTTTCTTCGTCTGTTTCCTGGCGCTACCTCGCTCACCCGGGGAACAGCGATCGAGTATAATGAATTTAAATGAAAATAATAATCTAACCTAACCTGACCTAAACTCACCCAAACAAGCCTAAATCATGAAACCTAACCTACCCTTACCTAAACTCACCTAACCACCTAACCTAGCTTAAACTCATGGAACCTAAACCCAAAGCAAACTCACCTAGCCTCATCTGTCCTGATCCTGCAGGGGAAGTCGTTATAATGATTGTTGCGACTCCACTGTGATATGACTTTTGCCCATACTGGCAAGTCATTTCTCTGGCGTAATTAAACTTTGTGATTTCTAATGATTCAGAATTTTACTCACAGACGAAATTCGTTCGCATGCTTTTGCACACACACATACACACACATACTTAACTTTCGTGATCGTAAAAGGCATAGAAAACGGTTCCCGTAACTAAGTTTCTTTGAAAGGCAAGAACGGTCGTTTTCTGTTGTTTCAAGGATTAGCTTCGGTATTTTGGATGTTTCTTCTGTCGAAGCGCTCCATCTAATGGCAAAGGGAACATGTACGTCGTTTGACTATACATACGCACTTTATATTGTTCGGGAAAAATATGAATAAGAATTTATAAACATAATGTGTCGAGAATAACCAGCTGTCCAAAAGAATTTCCTCATCGCCTCTCCAAAACGCGACAGGAATCTGGGGTATTAACGCAGAACATTTTCTGTTTCAGTGTGACAAAAGGAGAACGTATTTTGTCAACAGGAAACAGGCATTGCGAGCAAGTCCAGCTCCTGCATTCGAATAGTGCCTTCAAGAATAAGGTAAGTGTGCAGCAATGGGGAAAAGACATGAATTTTCTAATTCATCCATTTTTAACGTACGCTGTGAAAAATGAAATACTTGATTTTTAGATTCATGCACTGGAAAAGGTTTTGTTTTCAATCTTTTTTTTTTTTCAACTTATGTATGTCGTTGAAAAGATAACTATTAGTTTTTTGTGTTATGTATTGGAAATGGTAATTATTGATTTTTTAAAGTATGGAACAGGAAAGGAAATAGTTGAATTCTTAGCATATGCACTTGAAGAAATTTTTCTAATTTTTGTCTGACGTATTGGATAGCCAAGCTGTTGGTTTCTTAATTTATGTACGTGACAAGGAGATTGTTTTATTATAATTATTATTATGATGATGATGTTTTGGGAAAAGGTATTGTTGATCTTTTAATGTGTACTGGTGAAGGAAAATGTTGATTTTTAACTAATTCATTGGAAAAGAAAAACTTTTTATAATTTCTTTTTTAACAATTGTAAAGTGAGAGAGAGAAATGTTGGTTAGGTTAGCTTATTTGATGGTAAAGGCAATTGTTGATTGTTTTAAACTTATGAAGTTGGAAAGGAAACTAATGATTTTTTTCTTTATGAAAAAATGAAATTCTTTGCTTTTTGACTTATATATCGGAAAAGGAAGATGTTGATTATCTTGACTTGTTTGGCAGAAAAGAAAAATGTTGCTTTTTCCTTTCGTAAATACTATTTTAAAAGGAAACTGCTGAACTTAAATTTTGTGCTACATACAATAGGAAATTAAGCATTGATTTTTTTACTTGTATAGGTTTTATGTGAACTTATATTTTGCTTATTTTTTTCTTGTAGAAGTTTGTATCCAAATTAATCATACCTTACAAGTGGGTTCGAATTCTTTTCTTTTTCCTTCCCAGTTCTTTAAGGTAATCGTAAACTGCCGTAGGTGGTTAGGCAAAAGCTGTTTCGTTATATAAGTTCTGATCGTATATATCATTCTTGGCCTGGAAGTGGGATTGGATACAGTAAACATGTCACTGATTAGAACATCTAGTATGCTAAGACTAATCAACTTAGGGAAGCAGTTCGATGTGTTCTAGATATATTTTTGCCTGTTTAACTTCAGTTGGTTTTTGGTTATCTAGGTGTTATTCCTCCCAACTGTCAGGGTCATATACTATAACCCTTGTTAGGACCGTACCTGCCATTATTGTATATATGGCCTTTGTTTAAGGCCATACACGCTCGCAGGACATGTGTGACTTATGATTAAGACCGTGCTTGTTCTCACGGCTTTTATATATACGGCTCTTGTTTAGCCCCAGCGTCTAATTCCTAGCCTTAAGGCACTAAGAATATATTTGGGTCGGTGTTGCAGTTTTCATGTGTTTATCTCACTGAATTACAGGATATATATATATATATATATATATATATATATATATATATATATATATATATATATATATAT
>JAYMFT010090527.1:0-14039 GCA_038088735.1 Panulirus argus | reverse complement strand
GAGAGAGAGAGAGAGAGAGAGAGAGAGAGAGAGAGAGAGAGAGAGAGTGCAAGAGAAAGAGAAAAAGAGAAAGAAAGAAAAAGAAAAAAAGAGAAAGTGAGAGAAAGAAAAGAGAAAAAGAAAAAAAAAAAGAAAGAAAAAGAAAAAGAGAAAAAAAGAGAAAGAAACAAAGAAAAAGAGAGAGAAAGAAAAAGAGAAAGAGAAAGAAAGAGAAAGAAAAGAAAGAGGAGACATTGTCAAGATCCTATGACCGTGTTCCAGGGGGTGCAGGAAACACTGCCAATGTAACAGTGTGCTGAAGATGGAAAGAGGCACTACTGAATTTTCATGGTGCTGCCACTGCAGGAAAGAGGTGGCACTGCCTAGATTCCATGATGCTGCAGGAACAATGAGGCATAGCCGAGATCATGTGATGACTTATTGCAATGATTTGAGAGAAATATTTAGAGAACTGTTTGAGGCATTTATTGATCTGTAGAGAATGTATGATATGGTCAAAAGGGGTAACTCGTGAAAGATGCTACAAATATTTGAGGTAAATGGAGAGTTATTAAATGCAGTGAGAAGCTTTTCAAGGAAAAGAAGGGATGAGTGTGCATAGGAAAGGAGGAGTATCGGAAGATCAGACAGTTCTGCATTGTTTGTTTATGAACATGATGGTGAAAGTAGTGAATGCAAGGGTATGAGAGAAAGGGGCATGTCTGTGGCATGCTAGGGGTGGAGAAACCTAGGTGGTGAATTAGGTGGTATTAAAATATGATTCATTTCACCTAGCAAGCTCACATGAGAAACTCCAGAAACTGGTGACAAATGTTAGTGTTGGTGAAAGGAAAAAGTTGAGAGTAAATGTGAACAAAAGTAGGGTGACGAGACCCAGCTGGAAGATGAGACAAAATGGTTTATAAGCAAGTCAATGTGGAGGAACTGGTGAAAGCGAAAAACTTTAGATACCTAGTATCAGACTTTTTTTGCTGGTTTAATCATGAAGGTAAAAGAGTCATAAGAAGGGAAAGGAGGATAAGGTCTTGGGTGAATTGAGTAGCATGTGAAAGAAGTCACTGCTTATTTTAGCAAAGATGAGTTTATTTGAAGATGCAGTATAGTAGTTTTAACAGTGTCTTGTAGATGCAAATCTTTGGCCCTGCATGCAAAAGAATGATAGAAGTGAATGTGTTAGGAATGGAACGCCAGATAACAATATGGGGACTGATTGCAAGAGAAACGACAATGTGTGACAGAAAAGTGGTAGCAAGTAGTTTGACTAAGAACTGATCAGGGTGTGCTGATACTGTTTAGGCATGTTGAGAGAATGAGCATGAAGAGACTGTGTTTATGTATATGTCAGAAAATGTGAGCAAGAGAACATATCTATGTATTTAGAGACTTTACCAAAACTGCAGGGATAAGCATAGGGCTAGCATGTAGCACTTATCACACAACTTGCTTGATGAATAAGACTATCCCTCTTTGCTGTTAATTATTCTGGGATCATCGGGGACTGATTTCAACCATGTCAAGTATTCTTTTAATTGTTTCTGCAGTTGTCTCTTGCATGTTTCTTAATTCTCAATGCTCAAGGCAGTATGCTGAAAATCCATCTGAGCTTCCTTGCAGGGTCTCATGTATATTTTTGGCCAACATGTTTCTATCATCTCCCATAGTATTCTTGCACAATCAATTCAGAAAACTCCTAGTTGAAAGGCTTTCATATTTAATTTGTTGATGACCATAGATTATCACACATTTCTCTTCTTTCTAAGATATAGAGTTCTAGTTCTTTCAGCCTTTCATGGTGGTTTGTGTGTGTCATCTCCATGATTTTGCTTCTGAAGTGTTTCTGAATTCTAACTTATTAATTTCCATTTGATTCATTGGTGTCCATACAACACAAAAATTTGATTTGGCTTCAGATATATACATTAAACAATTTCAGAAAGTTTTCTGGCTCTCATTGTGAAAGTTCTCAATATCATACCTCTTATTACTTGGGTTTAGTGATATCTTCTCAGTATGTTCTCTAGTTTCCAAGTTCTCATATGTTATGACACCAAAATTTTTGCCACTTTATATCATTTTCTCTGCCAAGCCTTTGCATTGTGCCATTAGTGTATTCTTACTCGTTTCATAACTTACTTGGTCAAGTTCTTCATTAATTCCTTCAGATTAATTCTGTTAATTTGTAGATTGTGTACAAATTTTTTGTATCTATATCAATTTCTGATCCCTCATTTTGCTTATTGTGGTTTCATTGGCAAAGCTCCTAACTATGATTTCTTTTACTTATATGTTGATATCTGCTCTTATTATCAAAAGAAGTAGTGAGGCTAATAACATTTCTTGTGGTATCCTAAGGGAAACCAAGGAGATAGAAAGATGGAGTAAACGAGTAAGTTAGCAAAGCTTAAACATTCAAAAAGGTGACAGCTGTGTATTGGCCCGAAAAAGTTGGAGCACTGCAATATGCAGTGGGCAACATGCTGCCTCAGTGCTGAACCAGGGCATATGAAATTGTCTGGGGAAACCACAGAATATTCTATGGAACCTGACAATGAATGTGGGCACTGGCTTTGATGTATTATACATGACAGCTACAGAGTGAATGTGAGCAAATATGGCTGTTGTTTATCTGTTCCATGCACTACCTCACTATTTTACTAAATGGTAAACAAGTAGTGAAAAAAAGGTGTACTTTTAGCATTAGTCAACTTTTTGGTGTGTGTGTGTGTGTGTGTGTGTGTGTGTGGAGGGGGGGGAGTACCAAAACAATTTTCTGTGATTAATGAAGAGATCTCTAAAACTATAAAAACCATTATTTTTCTTATAAATCAAAACCCCCAATCATGGCTATTAAAGGAATAAACACTGGGCCTATAGCCACTGTCTTCTAGCAATGTGAACACATTAGAACTTATCACATCCTGCTGGTCCTGTATAAAGCCCACTTCCCATTCTCGTAAGTGTATCCTCCCCATGCACTCTCCTCTTCGATTATATCAAAATGAGAGCAGTTTTTTTTACTCGCCTAATAAACTCATCTTGCAATCTCCTTATTTTCAAGGGGATGGGAATGATTACATGGACAGCTGAAGCACATTGTGCTCCAAGAGGTAGACACACAGGGGTGGCTAAGATGCATCAGGAAAAGCATACATGCCCCTGGCAAGTCCCAACAGAAGGCTTATGACTATCCACTACTGCCACTAAAATGATAGAGGCCTCCAGGTTACTTTAGCAATTCATCTTTTGTTTAAGTTGTCATAAATGGCCAGCCAATAGTCAATCATGTGCATGAAACATAATTTGTGGTGAAAAATATGTGCAGACAAACCACTAGTGCCAAGCTATACTTGAAGACTGATGCCCATAACACTGAAAGAACTGATGGAGACTCAACTTCACCAAGAAACACTTACCCTTCTCCCTTCCTACTAGTACATGACTTACTCTCCCAGTAAAAACTCCATATATATATATTTGCAACACCTTCCACAAACCATCTTTCTCAAACCTAGCATCATCATTTCTCCAGATCCATAAATGCCACATACAAATCCCTCTCTTTCTCTAAGTATTATTAAACAAAGTCTTCAGAGCAAACACCTGATCCACACACCCTTTACCCCTCCTAACACCAAAATGCTCCTCCCCAATATGATGCATTGTGCATGCCACCAGCCTCTCAATCACCACTCTCCTGTACACCTTACCATTCTTTTGGGTCCCCTCTACTTTTATACAAGGACACTTTATATGCATTCCACCTCAGGTACCTCACTTTGGATCCGACACAAGTTAAATAGCCTGAAAAATCAACCTAAAACACTGTCTTGACAAACCCAACTGCAGGCCATCCACTCCTACTATTCTGTCACTTTTCATCTTACACAAGGCACATGGTATCTCCTAACGTTTCACTAAATCATTCACAATGGTTGTCTCACTCTGCATACCACCTCGTCCCAAACATACCAAATCCATCATAAAATCATCTAATGTATTTAACAGTCCTTCAAAATACTCACTCTATCTAATTTTTCCTTTTCCTTTATGTTTACCACTTCCTTATCTGTTTCTCTCAGATGTCCTCCCAATTGTTCTCATGTTCTAACACTATTCACCTCCTGAAATATTTTCTGCTTCTCCCTGAAGTTCATTTATACTTTTTCACACCATCTCTCATCTGCACTCTTTATCAGATCCAATACAATACTCTTAACTTCCTGCTATTTTCTCTTGTATGTCTCTTACTCATTTGCACTTCATATATATCCACCATTTCTCTTTCAATAACAAGTTATCTACCTCATACCATGACTCACAACCCTTTCTCAAACCTACATCTCAATGAATTTAAGTGTGCCAGAAGGTACCTACCTCACCATGATTTTATTCTTGATATATCACATCCTTCATATAAAATTAATCATTTCCACACACTAATGAAATGTCTGATGACAATTTCTGGTGTGTGGTGGTTTGATGAGTAAGAAAAGGGTGAGAGAGGTACGTTAATAAAAAGTCGTTGAGAGCTGAAGAGGGTTTGCTGAAAGGGTGTGGACAAATGGAGAATGAGTGAAGAAAGATTAGCAGAAAGGACATATGAGTCAGAAGTGGATGGAACAAGAAGGGGAAGACCAAAATGAATGGGAAAGGATGGAGTACAAGAGATTTTGAGTGATCAGGACTTGAACATGCAGGAGGGTGAAAGGTATGCATGGGATAATGTAAATTTGAACAATGTCGTATAGAGGGGTTGACATGCTGTCAATGGACTGAAAAAGGGCATATAAAGCAGCTGGAGTAAACCATGGAAAGGTCTATGGGGCCTTGATATGGATAAGGAGCAGACTATTTGGTGCATTGCACATGAAAAGTAGAGAATGAATGTCAGTGAATGTGGCCTTTCTTAATATGTTCTTGGCTCTACCTCACTAAAGCAGGAAATGACAATCAAGTACGTATAAATAAAATACACCAACTATCCCTATTTCATTTATTCAACTTCCTTACACTTCAATACCCTTTAACAAAGGATTTCAAATGCAAGAGATAAGATCTTCACAGCCAGAGGGTACTTACTTCGGTAAAGATCTCGTTCTACAGTCGATTTGCTGTCGCATTCTAAGATGTGAGCCTGGTATTCAGGAGTGGGTATCACATGTGTCGCATTAAACACACACACTTTCATATCAGCATTAGGATAATTCTGTTGACAAAGTTAAAAACTATTAAGTTACCTCATATTTCACTTACCTTTACCTATATCTTCAAATACAGTATAAAACAGAATTCTAAAACATATTCTTGTGATTTACACAACTACAAAAATTACAGTGTTCTCCACTGAAAGCAAGATCTCGGGAAAAAAAAAATAAGGAGCCTTAAGAAAAACTTAAAATTTAACTTAGAAACTATTTGAAATGCCCAAATTCCTTAAAATTATGCTTGCATCAAACATATCAGCTATTCCCACCAAGAGAGTAATGAAAAACACACACCAATGCCCATTATATGTCATACTGCTGAAATGGTCAGTCCAATTCAGTCAAACCATTGTTCAGCACCTGCTTAAAAATCCAAACGTTTCCCAAAATCTTTTACAGGGCTGTAAGTAACTTCATTTGCTTAAAGACGTGAACAAGACAGCACAAACGATATTCAGCATTTTGGGAGCCTGGGTCAGGAAATGGACAAAACTTATCACAGAAAGAGAAGGAAGACTGCTGTCAAAAAGGACAACTGCTCAGCACACCCAGAGACTACTGATCTGAAGAACATCACAATGATTTTCTTATCATCTAGTACCAAAGCAAAGCTCCAGCCAATGGATAAAGGGGTATCATCAGCTTAAAGAGGCACTGCAGGTCACAGATGATACTCCAGCTTATTGAGGCCATCAATAAAAAGCAAGACCTAAATCCATCCTTATGAGAGAAAATAATAATGTTGCAAAGTCTTGGAAGATGGTAAAGGAAACGATTTCAAACTGCTTACACAAAGAGGGAATCATACCATCACAACTGCACAGAATAAGCATGAGAAGGAGAAGGACGATGCCAACCCCACCACTCATCTGCAAGTGAAGGCCAGCATGGAGATTCCCTCAAAGACAACCAAGGAAGTTTAGGTGAAGGTGGATACTATGTATGATTTCTAATGTGTGGTATATCAAATTCTCAGAACCAATCAGGTCTAAAACACATGTCACTGCATCACAACAAGGGCTCAAGATTGTAGCATATCATACGGACTATTTATTTAGACATAATGTACTAATTTACATGAAGATGCACTCACATAACCAGTTTCAAGGCAGCTCCTCTGAAATCAGACTTACTGAGATCATAGTGTATATGGTAAAATGGCAACCTTAAATTATGAAAAGTAACAATTAAGCAAAAAGTGATATATGAAAAATGAAAGAAAAATCTTACACAAAATTTCTCATCATTCTAACTTCAAAGAAAATTTTTTGGGCTTAAATATAAATCCCACCAAAATATGGATCTCAAGGACAGCAAAAGGTAAATGACTGATTAATCAGTTAGCTTCATTCAAGTGCTACAGTAAATATGGGAACAACAAGTTTACAAAAGATAATGAACTAGCAGATAAAAGTGAAAGGCTTTTCTGAGCCATGATAAATGTGAATAAAACTTTAAGCTGTGCTTGATAATGTAAAGGTAAAGGATGGACTTGGCAGCATAATGGGAAAAAAAAAAATCATAAAACAAGAATACAACAAATGTGTGGTCAAAATATCATGTGAGCAACCATAATACCATTATCTTCAGAAAATTTAATTCATACATACACACCACTAATGGCAACAATAAAGCCTCTGTCAATCCCGTCCTCGATCCAATTCTCCTCTCCTCAGTTACCTAATTAATTACCATACCTTTTTACATTTAACTAGGTGCTGTGCCATCCGATGGGGTAATATTTGATGGACTGGATTGTAGGGACATGGCTTCAACTTTTCAATTGTTCGGAAATCCATTTTCGCATAAGCAGTAATTAAGAGCCTGAAATAAAGTGACTTGGTTAAGGCCTGGCCAACAGCAAATTGGGTTTAAGAAAAAAAATCTATACTTGGCTTAACATGTAAAGTCCACTTAGAAACTTAGAATCCATCACTAATTTCATACTTTTGCATGAATCTAAGTAGCTACACTGTAGTTAATAAAGTATTTATCAACCTTGTTGATGGGTACACATGTTTTAATACATTCTATTATAGTTTACAAATTCCATTAATGGATTAAAATATTCCAATTACAAAGCAAAAGTTTGCCTTAATACTGATTTAAAACCAGCATTTATCATATCAGTCTAATAACAATTGAACCTTCATTAACCTGATATATCTTGTCTAATTTTGCGAATAATTGAGACAAGCCTTTTAGTTAAAAATTTACTCTCCCTGTGCCACTCTGTTTCTATATTAATTAGTCAACCTTCTTAAAGGAAAGTTACTACAATTATCAAACATCTAAATTTGTTTTGAAACAGTATAAAAAATGTTAAAAACAACAATAGTCCACCAGGGGTCGTATACGGAAAGCTCTTACTCGTGTCTATTTTGTAAAATCATTTCCTGGACAAGTCTTAACAACTCTAAACATAAATGTTTATCTAAACATATTTAGGGATTTCTAATTTGCATGTACTTGTTTCTACATATCCAATTAGTTTCCAAAGTCAGCTGCGAAGACTTCTTCAATAATGTTGGTAATGGTGGGGTCCCATAATGTCAACAATTTCTCAGATCATTATACTTAGTTCCATACTTTCCCTGAACTCTAGCTTTCACTGGATCAAGACTGTTGTATAAAGCCTCAATGGGGTATGAAACCCACTCAACCAGGTTATGAAGTAATTTTTCTCTATGAAAGTTTCTTTGGTACAGTAATCCCTCAATTTAACAGACTAATGGGGGGAGGGGTGTCCGTTAATGCAGATAGTCCAAGTCAAATGTAACCATTTTTTGATACAATATACAGTAATACAATATACAGTTCACAGGCTTTCTCTTAACTCCTCTATCACTTGATGCCACTTTTAAATTATAAGGATTGCAAAATTATTAAATACATAAAGTCACAATTCTCTATATACAACCTGACTGCACAATAGCTTGAGGCAGACTAAGGGAGATTTCACTCCAAAGTGACATGTCACACATGGCATGCCACTTGAAAACGAACCTTTAAAACAAATGAAACTTCTCACACAGGAGTGGCATGACACGTTGCATGTGCCACGTGTCACTTGGATGCCACTCCAGGATAGGAACGCATCATTTTACTTCAGCGTATGATGCGCCACCTTCTCCAGTGTTGTCAAATTTAATGAAGCTTTCAACTCAAAGTGATTAATAACTATGATAATACGAATAACATTAAAGATACAAAAACTAGTGGATTTGTGGCATATGTAGTGGATTTTGAAGAGTCTCCTAGCAGATTTTCACCAGCCACATTTGACAATACTGCCTCAGTCGCACAGTCTGCAGAGAGAAGTACATGATTTCTTTGCATTCTCATGAAGTTATTCAGCCTGCCTCTTCTAGAAAGTCTTTCTGGCTATGTCTCGTACGTACACCATGCCAGGAACGGCCTCATTACCTACATTCATTCCTCCATGCCCCACAGGCTTCTCCGCTGCTCTACACATGCTTATATGACCTTTCAGCTTTTTGAAATTACTGAGGAAGATAGCAAACTGACTGTGCAATGTGTACTCTGCCCCTGGCATGATCAATCTCCCAGCCCTTCCGACACTTAAAGACAGTGGAATGGTCTACATGGGGGATTTTAATGCTCGACATTCTGCTCTTGGTGACTCTTCTCCCACTCCCAATCACAGTGGCCTGCCTCTGATCAGCTACATCTGCCGCTACCGTCTCATCTGCTGGGACACTGGTGGAGCCACACACACTCATGGGGGCACCCTGGACCACATCCTAATGTCTGGCCTTGTGGCATCCCATGTCATCTGACATTCTATTCCTTCTCTCTTCTCTGACCATGTTGCCCTCAGTCTGCAGTACTCTTTGCCGATTCGCCCTATGCTCCTTCACCACCACACCTGCATCTCCATCCCTCCTAAGTACTGCCTCACGTATGTCTTGTACATCTCTAGCCTTCTTCCCACTTTTGATTTCATTTCCCCTGACAACTTATACAACTACATTGTAAATGATACACTTGACTTCTACAGCTGTTATGTTATCAGACCTCACACTCAGCATTGCCCCGTGGCCCATACCTGGACGCTGCATCATCTCACTGTCCAAGCAGAGAGGACAGCGGCGGATGCTGGACTCTCCTTTCAGAGGCAACCCACACCGAATCGTCTGCGTCAGTACCAGGTGGAGAGGGATGACCTGATTGCCCTGCAGAAGTGCACCAACACAGAGTCATGGCAGAAATATATGGATAGCATCAACTATCAGACTAGCATTGGGACCATGTGGCATTTAATAAACAGGACCATCAAGAAAAAACCCACCTGTGCCTGCCACCACAGCCCTCATGAATATGCCCAGGACCTTATCAATACATAATCAGCACAGTTGCAAACATGCAGTCTTTCTGTGCACATTCAAGAGGCACTCTCCTCCCAATGCAACATTCACAACCTCTGCCTGATGGCTGCATTACTCAAACCAGATGAGGACAATGACATACCGCTAATGGAGGATGAACCGTGACGAGCTCTTGCTGAAACAAAGACGACTGCCCCAGGGGATGGTGGCCTTACCTATCAAGTGCTTCGCCTCCTTCAGAAAGTTCCTGGCAACCTTCTACTACATCTCTTCAATCTCTTCTTCCACTGGGACATGTGCCTTCTGCCTGGACCTTTAGCATAACTGTTCCGATACCAAAGCCTGGAACCGATAAATTCAGGCCTATCTCCCTCACTTCCTGCTTTAGTAAGGTGCTTGAACGCATCCTTCTTGCCAGACTCATGCATCACCTACAGGATAAACTCCCAGCCTGTATGATTTCCTTCCACAACGAAGTACACACCACTGCCTCAGAGAACTCCACACCCGCCTCTCCTCCACCAGTGTGGTTGCCTTCCTTGACCTCAAGAGTGCCTTCGACACAGCCAACAAAGAAATTATTCTTGACCAGCTGGTGGACTTCGGAGTTCAAGGTAACCTTCTGAAGTGGATAAGGGTTATCTCTGTACCAGAGCCTCACGTGCCCTTTTTAGGGGTGCATGCAGCTCCTATGAACGGTTTGAGCTTGTCACTCAACAAGGCCTTTTCTCTTCAATGTCCTAATGCACCATCTACTTTCTCTTCTTCTCATCCCCAGAACTACTGTCACCTGTTATGCGGATGACATCTGCATCCACTCGACCTCACCTCATGATCTTCAGCTCTTTCTTCAGGATTTCTACGCATTTTCTACCACCTGTGGTCTCATTATCTCCCTAGAAAAGAGTAGGATCTTCTCCCACAACCTCAGAGCACTGCTGACATTCACCATGGGTGAAAATGCTATCCTTCACTGCACGCAGTACACACACCAAGGCTCACCAGTCTGGGTCACCCCAGCCATACCTGCACGACAACGGATTCATCCCATCGTGAAAAGCCTTCTTGACTGTCTGCAGCTTCACTTTGCCCATTAAGTGGCTTGCCACCAATGCCACAGGTCTCTATCCTGGTGGTGAGAACCCTTTACATCCTGTTTCTTCAGTCAGCTGTTGACTCTGTCCCCTGCCCTTAGTAAACTTCCCAGAAAAGCACTAATGCCTCTCGAAATATTCCACAATCGAGTCATGAAGTTTATTCTGGGGTGTCCCCTCTCCACTCGTATAGTCAACATGCAGTCGGAGCTCGACCTACCCCAACTAGTAGAGAGGATTTATGCCAATGTGATATTTCTCTATCAAGTGTCTCCTCTCCCCTCCATCTTGCTCCGCACTTCTCTTGTCATCAGAACATTGCTCGACCTAGATACACCCAGGCTCCCACTTCAACCAGGTGGCCACAACCTTATCAATGCAGTGTGCGACAACCTTCACATCCTTGACATTAATGTCCCTGAGGAGGCAGCTGTCCCTGGCTTACAACCATGGTGGGTTCCTCTCCTTGTTGTCACATTTACACTGATCTCCAAAGACGCCCTTCCAATCCTGCAGAAGCAATTAGCCCTGGAGACCATCATCGGTGTGTCCATGTCAGTACCTGCCACACATCATATCTATGTTGATGGTTCAGTGCAGGCAGATGGGAATGCAGCATGTGCCATGTTCTCACCCACCATGAAGCTGCCATTGGAGGATGAATTGCTCGGCCGCAGGATACCCAACTAATCGAGCTCCAACTTCTGTGAACTTCACAACATCCAGGATGCAGTAACTCCTTGTTCGATGACGAGTGAATGGGTTAATAGTCTCTGGCTCCCAGCTGACTCTTCATGCCCTTTCCTAGACAAGACCCAGCTGTGGTCATGTTGTACAATACATACTGTACTGTGTCAACCCACCATCACCCATGATGCCTCTCGTCATGTTCTTTGTGTGGACGCCTTCTCACATCGGGTTTGCTGTTAACGATATGGTGGTTCGTCCTGCCAAGGCGGCCTGTGTGCTGGGTTTGGATAACACGAATGCTTTGCCCTCCCTCCGGTGCTTTAGAAACAGCATATACTCAGCTGCGTGCGCCATGACAGTGCATCGCAGGGTCACAGAAAGGGCCAACAGTGTGTCCATACAGCACTATGACCACTTTCTTCAGAGTCATCACAAGTATCATTGACATGGCCTCATGGTGTGTAAGCACAATGTTGTAAGTGTTCGGCTCAGGTTGGGGTACTGGCCAGTGTGGCAGGTCTCCCAAGCAGAGGACATGCTGCACTACTCCCCCTGCAAACTGTGCAACTGTCCCAACGCTAACACCCTTGACTACTATTGCCTTCAGTGCTCCATAGTTTGACTCACTACCACAGGGGCAGAATGTACTCCATATCTGTAAACATTTGCTAATGGACAACAACTTGGATGTACTTCTTGCTCGCCATCCACATTTTGGTGGATGTTGATTGTATATACTTTGTTCCTTTGTATGTGTGTATGTGGGTTTGTGTATGGGTATTCTATGTCTATGTACATATGGATTGTGTGAGTGTTTGTGTATGTGGATGGGTGTTATATGTATACGTACGTAAATATGTGTTGTGTGTGTGTGGGGATGTATTTAACATGCCCTGCGAGACACGAATGCTCTGCGTATAGTCTATGGCACTGAATGTAGTAGGCTTGTTGCCCTTGGGCATAATAAATTAATTACATAAATAGATAACTAAGCTTGTTGCCCTTGGGTGTAATAAATCAATCACATAAACAGATAACTAGGCTTGTTGCCCTTGGGCGTAATAAATCAATTACATAAATAGATAATCTTCCAGAAAGTGATGAATTTAATTTAAACGTTGTGGAAGTTGTTGAAACTTAAGTGTTTGTATGACAAAACATCACCAGATTACAGCTCAAAGGATGAGCTTGCAACTACATAAACACTGAGAATCCCTTCATTGTCTCTGATAGGGATGTACCCACCACCACCTCTTCTGTTTTCTTCTGGCAATTACAACACTGATCAGAGAAATATCTGCATCATCCAATGATGACATCTTGTGAAATGAGCAGGGAAACCATACATGCACCACATCACTTGTCACTTTGGTCTGAAATCACTGTGCTGCATGTCATTTGCCACTTGCTTCCTGCCATGTTGGTGTGAAAGCAATCTACAACCAAAACAAAGAGTACAATCCCTGCTACCAAAAACAAGTGCGATATGAAATGTGCATAGTGTGGCATTTGAGATTTTTTAATTTTTTCACTTTTTTTCAATTATTTTTTCATATGTATTTACCATTTCCTGCATTAGCAAGGTAGCATTAAGAACAAAGGACTGAGCCTTAGAGGGAAAAATCCTCACTTGGCCCCTTTCCTGCACCCTACTCTCTCCCCTTTTAGTCACTTTTCATGACATGCAGGGAATATATGAAAGTATTATTTGCCCAGTCTGTTAAATCCGAAATCAGTTACTAGTATATTGAAGTCTGTTAAATCTAGGGATTACTGTATTGATAAACAATTACATTTCAGCATATAGATTTTTATATCTACAAGTGTATACCCCAAAATTCCTTATTTAACTGATCAATCATCTTATTATCCTCGAGGTATGGGAGAAAGAATTCTATCTCCACATTCCCTGCGTGTCATAGAAGGTGACTAAAGGGAGCTGAAGTGGGGGCTGGAATACCTCCCATTCTTGAAGTTCAATTCCTAAAAGAGGAAACAGAAGAAGGTGCCAAGAGGGGAGTGCTCATCCTCCTTGAAGGCTTAGAACGGGGTGTCTGAATGTATGTAGATGTAACCAATACGAGAAGAGAGGAGAGAGAGGTAATATGTTTGAGGAAATAAACCTAGATTTTTCTGTCTCTTTGCGAAACAAAGCTCAAGGGTCAAGGGGAAAAATGGTTCGGAAGTGTCTTAGGAGTAAAGTCAAGGGTTGGTGAGAGGACAAGAGCTAAGGAATATTAGTATTACTCCTTAAGCAGTTGTGGGAGCGTGTGATAAAGTATAAGTAAATTCTATGTTGATGTAGGTAAAACTGAAAGTGAATGGTGAGAGATGGGTGATTATGGTACTTATATACCTGGCCATGAAAAGAAAGATCATGAGAGGCAAGTGTTTTGGGAGCAGCTGAGTGAGTGTGCCAGCAGTTTTGGTGTAAAAGACCGAGTATCATTGATGGGCAAGTTAAATGCGAAGGTTAATAATGAGGCAGCTGAAGGAATTATTTGTGCACATGGTGGATTCAGTGTTATGAATGGATATGGTGAAGAGCTTCTGGAGTTGTGCTTAAAAAAAAAAGTTATTAGGAATACCAATGAGAGGGAGGGCTCTAGCAGTAGTAGTACCGGACCCTCCCACGACCCTCTCCTCTCTGTGAGACCTTCCTCTTTTTCTATTCACTATACCAACATTCGTGGTCTCTCTAG
>JAYMFT010090516.1:0-14039 GCA_038088735.1 Panulirus argus | reverse complement strand
GTTACGTAAGTTATTCCAGTCAGCTTTGTTCAGGTGCCAGTATTTACGCTTAGAAAGGGCTGCTGGAGGAGGAAGTGCAGTTAGAGTAGATACATTTACTTATAAATAACAGTAAAATTGATATGGGTTAACAATGGTAAATGATATGAATTTTTCCACAGTGATCATTCACTCACTTCCATCATTCTATCAATCAACATTCTTGCAAGTTTATGCAAGAATGTTGATTGATAGAGTAAGTGAATGCAGAATAAGCAAGGAGCAAAGGGGCTTTAAGAAAGGTAGGGGATGTGTGGATCAGTTTTGTAGTAAAGATGACTATGGAAAAGTATTTATCAAAAGATATGAAGTTGTATGCAGCTTTTAGGGACCTGGAGAAAGCGTTTGACAGAGTCAAGTGGAATGCTTTATGGGATGTGTTAAGAATACATGGAGACAACAGTTGGCTGGTGTGAAATCCTATAGAGGAGCAAAGGCATGTGTAAGAGTGGTTGGAGTGTTGAATGAGTTTTGGTATACATATTGTTGTGAGGCAGAGCTGTATGATGTCACTGTGGCTTTTTATATATATGTGTGTATGGAGCTATAAGAGAGATGACAGCAAAACTAGGGAAAGTGGGTGCAGAGATGGAGTGTGGCAGTAAGATATGGTGGCTAGTGATAAGCCTGTTTGCAGATGATACAGTGTTGTTTGCTGAGAGTGAAGAGGGTTGCAGAAGTTTGTAAGTGTGTTTTGTGATGAGTGTAAGCTAGGCAATTGAAGGCAAATGCAAGTAAAAGTAAATTAATGGTGTTTGAAAGGAAACAGAGTGAAAGTATAGATTTTGTAAAACCATATAGACTGAGAGAAGAAAGTGTACTAAATTGTGCTTTGGATATAGGGGAAGAAAGACTGGAAGAGGTGAGATAATTTAAGTATTTAGGAGCTGTCTTGAGCAAGTTTGCTGATATGGATGGAGAGATAAGGGAGAGAGCATTACTAAGTGGAAGAGTCATTGGGTCCCTTAATAGAATAATGAAGGGTGAGGTGTAAGTATGGATGTGAGGAGAGGATTAAAGAGACAACATATAGCCAAAACATGGACATGAAATAAGTCACAGAGGTCAAGAATCCAAGTTGTCAAAATGAGCTGTTTGAGAAGAGCATATGGTGTGACTAGATGGAGTGAAGAAAGAAATGAAGGGGTGTATGAGAGGTGTTGTGGCAAGCAAAGAATTATAGAGTGGGTGAAACGTAATACTTTGAGGTAGTATGGGCATGTTGAAAAAATGCAAGAGTGGGAGTTTACAAGGCGAGTGTGACATGGAGAAATAGTGGAATATTACTGAAGGGAGAGAAATGGTGGAAGAATGTCTGGAATGTTATATGCGAAGGAGGCATGTAAGGACAGAGATAAATGGAGACTCATTGTTGTGGCCACCTTTGATGGGAGTTCCTAGAGGGATTGAGCATTAGAGATATTGATAGAAGAGAAGGATCAGGTGGTGAAGGAAAGTTAGAGTCATCCAGGGTAGAGTTAGAGGAAACGAGCCAAAGTGAGTTGCATTGTCTACAGGAGAGACAATTGTCGTACCATCAGAGCTGAAAATTGAAGGAAAGGTAGAATGACAGAAGTTGTTTGCAATGCCCTTAGACAAATATTTCATGAAAGACCTTTCAGTGGATGATGAAAGATTGCCGTAATTCCTTTGAATAAAGGAACACTTTGCCTCAGGGATAACATATTTGCAATGATTAAGGACAGTGGTAAATGCTACAATTTAATGAATTCGATCTCTGCAAACTGAATTTCAAAAATCTGTAATTGAGACAACGCCCCTCTGAAGACGTTCCTTGTACAAATCCTCGGGTGTGCTCCTGAACACAAAAAGTTAGTTTTGTTTCGAAAACGTTGACTAGGTCGGCGATCTTTCTACTAAGCTCCTCATCAGTATGTTGTTGATACCTTCATGATAAAGTGTATTATGGTTCGCTGTACCAATGACTTTACAGCGTCGGCCACGTCATCTTGGAAAATAAAAACCATTTACGAAGTGAAGGGTTCCTGATTCAGAATTCATCCAGCTGATGTCTAATGACGGAGTCACCGACCAGCTTTATCTCGTGTTGTCCATAGCATCATCCCAACCCGAAACCTCTTTCTTGCCGCTAACGGCAACAAATTTTTAGCACCTCACCACACTATTTGAAAGAGTCGGTTATCACACAACTGCTTCACATCACTGGTTCAATTCCCAAATAAAACCAACAAGCTGTTTTGGACAACTTCTTGTAACACATTTGGCCTTTGGGTTGGAGCAGTTATCTTATCAGTAGTTGCAGTAAGCTTTTCCTGCAGGATTCGTTTGTTTACGCAAAACCAGCAAATTTAAGGCATCGCAGCATTACTGAAAAACAACACCACTCTACACAGAACACTGTTGTCTTACGGCAAGCTGGAATGTAAAAAGAAAAAAATCTATATTAAAGATAACACTTAGTAAACATTGTAGTGTAGGTCACCGAACTGTCGACCTTACGAGCATTGACCGCATTCTTAACGCTTCCCTTATTAACGGCATGTTTTTCCTAGAACGTACAACCTTCCCTGAGTTCAAGTACTGACATGTATTTTTTTCTTTCTATGTCCCAGTTTATAGCACGTTTCAGCAATGCAATATGAATGTGATTAAGAAAAATATTTAGAATCAATTAAATTTCGTATGACATTTGTCTGACCACTCTTGCTGAAAGATGGCTCGTTTGTCTCCTATTTTTGTTGAATCAGCAGACTTGGAGATTTGGATATAAATCCTAATTCAATATGATTAATTTATATAATGAAACGAATGATGCCAAGGACCGATCCCTGTGGCACACAAATCGTCACGTTAAGCCGGTCAGGGTAAAGACTTTCCTTCCTGTCAGTGACCCAGTCATTCAACCCTCCACATAATTGTATCTTTATTCCATGTGAATTACTTTACATAGCAGTCTCTTGTGTGGTAACTTTATCGAATGCCTTTTGAGGTTCTAGATATATCACACCACTGGGTACTATGATTCTCATTTGTCATATATAAACATTGGCAAAAAAATCTCATTAAATTTACTGGACGCGATATTTTGTTGCTGAAGCCATGCTGGTTATCTGATACTGTTCCATAATCTGATAGTTCCATAATTTACAAAAAATAGATTATTGTCTCCTATTGTTGTTTCCAGCATTTTACCCTTGACTGAGCGAGGCTAAATGGGCGATGAGATAAGGCACTGGCCACACTTCTTATCTCCTGTCTTAAAAATGTGTGATAATTAGCAGTTTCCGCTCTTAAGATACCTTAGCTTTAATAGTGGTTTGTCAAGTATTTTGGTTATGGGAAACATCAGTTGCCTTCTGACCTTCAAGAATCTTGAGGTTATGTTATTAGAGCCAGTCGATTTGTTTGGATTAATTTAATCCAGTTCAGCGTTTCATTACTTAATTTGTTTAATTTTTTTTTCATGTGACGCCAGAAACATTTTGTTTTTGAGGTATGCACGAGTTTTCTGCGATTGTATGTACAGAGTTGATTATATACCATGAATGCCATTTCCTTGTCTTCATAAGTTATTTTGCCATGTGTGGTTATCTGAGGTTCTATTTTATATTTTACCCTTTTTTTTACATATTTGAAGAATATTCTGGTGTTTTTATTATGTTCGGAAATTTTTTTCTGGTCACGTTTACTTTGACTTATGACCTTTTGCATTCCTTCGTATTTTCACAATTCTCATTAGATTTTGTTTTTTCCAGTAACAAATTTCTAACATATTTTTTGGTTATGGCGAATTCCTCTGTTTCCCCACTCATCCAAGCCGGTTTTGGGTTTACACTGGCTCTTCATCTTTCTTGGTACTTTTTCAATCGCAGTGAGAGGTAACATGTTTATTGAAATACTTTCTCCTCTCTTTTGCAACAGTCGTTAGTTCCGTGTCTTACTTCTCAAAGTTAGTTTTGTTATCTAGAAAAGAGTTTGTTATCGTTTATTTAAGATTCTGCATTTACTAGCGTAATCATATTACTACTACTATATGGTCGTTGTTTGTCAGAGTCAGATGCATAGACACTTGAGGCTCGGCCGCTAACGACTTCCCGTAAAGCGCGATTGTGTTGTGATTATATGAAGATCTAATCTTTTAGATATGTCCGGCAGACATTTCACCTATATAAAACACTATGGATAGCGCTCCCAAACTCATCCGGGAAAGTGTTGAATAAAAGTTAAATTTTCTCTACAAAAGCATAGAATGATCAGGTTACTCTCAGCTCCTGACAGCGTTAATTTTTGTTGGGTGGATGTAGTTTCGACGTTGACGGCCATTACTTGTGGCCATGGCAGCAGAAAGGCTTAAAGCCCAAGCACCAATCAGCCAACTACAAAAACTGAAAACAATAATTCGACTTCAACAGCAACACCGTAAGATTGTGTTAATGATAAAGGCAATATTACGAGATGGGAGATATTGCTATGAGGAGTATTACGGACAGTAGAACAAATGCAAACGAGGCAAATAAGGAGGTCAATACATTAATCAGCAGGTGGATATCAAGTAGATCCCACTTGCATTAACCCTGACAAAGAGAATTTCAGAGAAACAGATAGAGGTAAGATAGATACATTCTTATTCAAGGTTTATTGTGCATTAAATACATTCATACATATGGACAACAGTGCATACATATAACACATAAATGTATAAAATACACAAAGTGGGCACCAGCCCGCAGGTGGGGAGTCGGAGTGTCCCGGCGGTGAGTCGCGCGGTAGAGCGGCGAGATGTGATGCACGACGGTTTGGAGTCGTCGGTGTTGAGGTGGTAACTTGCTGCGGCGTGGTCAGCGGGGTGGGGGCGCCGCCCTGAGCACTCGCAGCATCAAGCCAGTGGGCGTGTGGCGGACGAAGAGGGCAGCTCTGGCCACGCGGATAGATACAGAAAACGGAGAAAGCGAAGTGAGAGAAGATAGCTCATAAGTAGGAATCTGCGCAATGTATGTAAATACTATCTATTGAAAATATGCAGGCCTGGTAGGTTGTATAGGGGATATTGTAGGAATTACGAAAAGAAAAATGATTTAGAGGTTTTTATTCTAACCCAAGAAAAGTTTACTTTTTGTGGTTCAACTTGTTGTCCGCTCACCTTCCTTACGCGATACCATGTATTCTAACTGTTGGACTAGATGAGAAGGGGAACTGTGTGCAGGTGCTGCCCGTATTTTTTGAGTAACAGTGGTGCCTTAAGGTGTTTTTCAACTTCAGACCTAGGTTACCTATAAAGTGTGGAGAATCTTACTTAATCTTATGTAGTATATTCATTAATAAGTACTTCTTTTACACTGGTCCTGGGCATCTTTCCTGTTTAAAGACTGGACACAAGACCTCTTTTAGCTTTTCTTATCTTACAATATCAGCTGGTAGATGTTGTTACATTTTTAAGATTATTTTCAAATTCGTTGACCTAAATTTAATCAAAGACTAATTAGACTTAAAAAACGACAGTAGTTACTGAAACGTTTCTTTTACTTCTGTTACAGGGTCTTTTTGACCCCTGTTTAGCTACTGTATTTGAGGTTTTTGAGGATTGCTTATCAAAGGTACAAGACTTTACTTGTAGATTCTCCCACCTAGAAAATGTGGAAATCATCCCCATCGTACAAATTGTGTTAAACCTAAAACGCCAGGCTCATTTAGTGGTAAGGATAACATAACAGTCGGGCTTCTAGCGGAGTTCTTTTCAGTCTTTCACTTCGTTTAATTTGGTTATGAACTGTGAGAATGGGTTTGAAAGTTTCAAAGCAAGGCTAGAATCCTTATACTTGTCCACCTTGAAAGAGAGGAGAGAAGGGTGACCTCAAATTGATGATGGAGAAGGTGAACAGTTCCTCGAGACGTAAGGATAGGGCAATCAGAGGACATAATAAGAAATTAAGCGAGAAAGTTGTTAAGAATATGTAAAGAAGTACATTGATAGTATAAGAGTGATGTATGTACGGAGTACATAGAAAAATGACGTGATAGCAAACAGAAGTTGAACGATGGTAAAGAATGTTTAAGAACGGGCGCCCAACTATTGTAAAACTCCCTCTACGTATAATACAAATAGTTAGTTGCATGAGTACAGATTTACGGCAGCAGGAAGAAATCGCGAAATGCCAACAATTCGATAAAATGCCACAGTTACCATGAGCATCAAAACATTGTCTCGGGCCAGCTAAACAGACAATGCATTTTGCCAACTCATACTTGTTAAATATCTTGCTTATAATAACGAAAGTGCTTATCTACCGAACCACAACCTAAGTTGCATTTACAGTTGAATAGCATGATTGCATGCAAGAATCTTAATCCGTGTTAAAGAAAAATAATGTTCGAGGTCAACGAATGCACAGCATTCTCATTGTAAGCGCTGTGTGGTCACACGCGGGGATCTATAGTCCTCGGCGGGAGAGCGGAAGACCTCAGTCCTCGGCGGGAGAGCGGAAGACCTCAGTCCTCGGCGGGAGAGCGGAAGACCTCAGCCGATCGCGTGAATTCCCGCCAAATGTGGGAGACTCGCCATACCTGACATTGTCTTTTGCTACAGATCTCTACTTCCCCTCCAACAAAACGAGCACCAGTGTTAAAGAAACGTGAAGAAAGTTGAATGTTGCGACAGGAGCGTATCATGTAACCGTCCATTTTACTGCTTTACTGTAGTAAGATTAGAGGTTTAGCAGGAGGAAGGTGGACCATAGAGGAAGAGTCGTTTAAGCTTAGAGAAGACCATCTGGAAAAGATGACCCTGGAGTCGGTAACATATGAGGAGGAAGGATATCTTGGGTAGGAGATTTTATTAATGGTGGCCCTGGGAAGGCTTGCAGGAGACGGATTGGATGGAACAGATACTGACAAAGGCTGAGGAGAACTGGCGGTGGAAGACGCTGAAGGGCAATATGCCATAGGTTTGGAAGTCAGCAGGACCGGAAGCGGGACGTTCGTCAATGGTAACTAAGCCAGGATGGTAGTCTGTGCTGGCGGTGAGCCGGTAGGGAAGATCAGGAAAGGGCAAGAACCGGACGTGGGATTTATGTTTCTCGTCACCGTTGGGGTTAGGTTATACAGCACTTGTTCGTTATTTAACAAGAACAATGGCATAGCTGAGAGAGTGGCCGATGCAACCCCTCCCCCCTCCCCCCTTTTCCATCGATGATATTTTACACCTGTGATAAATCTTGCCCTACATTTGGAGATTTGAAGATGTTTACTTTGGATGACAAGGTTAAGGTTCACATGTCAGTGTCATTCGCTGGTTTAGTACGTAAGTTTAAGCATAGTACCATGCCTGCCAATAAAGAGGATGTTGAAAGTGATAAGACTGACGCGAAATTTGAAAAAAAAATAATCCCAGAAATGGTCAAATTAAATCGCATCAGTACAACCTACAATCCCAGAACGACTTAAGAACACAATGAATACTTGATTTCATATTCATAAGATTTTACCTTGTTAAATATGAAATATATATGAGTATTCACTTCAGCTAGGTTTATGCCAAAAAGAGACACTCATCTTCGAGCCACGCTTTCCATAAATCTACACCGCCCAGGTAAAAGGGTATTTATTGGAGAACTTGTGTTGCCCATAGTGGAACTAAGTCACTGGGACTGAAATAAGAATGGATGGAAGGAATGAAATGAGGATGGAGGAAATATTATTTGGAACGTATCAAAAACATAATTTCTGTGGCCAAAGGTGTAATTTTCCTCAAATTTAGGTTCTAGGTTAAACCTTTCCATGACGCATAATTTAAGCAAAATCCTAATTCAAGTTAGGTCCTTATGCCTTTCAGTTCTTTAGATTCTGGGAAACAAATGTATGAAGTTTAATAAGTATCTGGTTTAGATTGGTGTCTGTCCCTGAATACAGGGGACCTACAGACAGTCTAATCAGGAGGACAGAAATACAAGTCAAACACAATAATTTTTACGTCTGTGATACAGACTGGAAAATGAAAGTTGCTTAAAGCTAGACCACTGGTAGAGAGAGCCTGGCTGCTGTCACTCATTGGAAATGTACAATGTAGAGAACTGGTGGCTAGACGTAAAAGCTATGAATATCTTCCTTGATTATTGACTAGAAAGACTGGTTTTTAAGAGAAATCTGTAGAAAGGTTCGAAGGAGTGAGGTGAAAAAAGGACGGAAAGAAAAAGAGAAGGAAGAGAGGACTCCAGTACGTCTGGGGCTTTTAACCCATGTGCTTCGTTGTCTGTAAAGCAAGACATACAAGAAGGTAAGGCAGGGGAAAATTTTTTTACAGAATTATTGTCTAGTGTTGCTAAACTGAATATTGCTGCAAGACAAACACCAACGATAATATATAGGGAACAGACTAACGCCTAGCCGCAAAATGAAATAAACAACAAATTCAGAAACGTTCCTAAAAATGAGAATCAAACAAAAGTTGGAGGATAATAATATTCTTTCTCATTCTCTTATAAGTAGGTAAAACATTTTTTCTTTATTTCATGAAATACACATTCAAAACGCTTTACAGAAATAATGTTTTCGGTTAGATGGGACATGGGATCATTCTTAGCAAGAAATGAATATTTGGGTATACTTTAATATTGAAGGATTTTGACTATATACAAAGAACATGAGGCCTCTAAGTTTTGTTTGAGTACTTTACTATAACAGGATACAACTGTTTGGTTAATATTATCCACGTTCTTATTTTTCCTATTACCTTCAAGTACCAAACTAAGAATCAAGCTGTTTCCAAAGCGTGACAGTTTTCAAACAATGATAAAATTGTAATCATATTTCAGTTGGTTTATTCATTTCCCAAGGAATCATGAAGAACTGAACTGAAAATAAGCATTCTGTATCATCTATCTAGACAGGATATGAGTGATACTGTGAGTGTGTTCCAAGTTTTCACGTAGTAGTTTCCGTTCTGGTGGTCTGTAGAGAGTGCCAGTATGATCTCCCTCTATAGAACGGAAAGGAAATTATACTTGCCTAAGTCATGGAGGATCCCAAAGCCAAAAGTCAACCTGGCTGCCCCCGCCCCTCCGGTGAGGTTGATGAAACGAGATCAAATCTCGCGCCACAGCCACCAGCTGGGGCCGCCCCCCCACCAACGTAAACACAAAACAACAGTGGAACGCGACGCGGCGACCCCGCAGCAAATGGCGGGGCATGTGTGTCGTTTTTTCACCAAAATTAAAGAGTTAATTATTTGGAGCTGGAGTTATCTCTGGGCCCTTTGGTTCTTGTTGGTCATATCTGTTATATACTACCTTCGAGGGCCGTTGAAGATCACAGACAATATCGGAATGGGTGAGTAAAATGGAATCAACACATTTGGTATTTCTATTGTCGATTTTTGTGGCCCAGGTCAACCCTTCTAGGTCATTGATCCGGAAGGATTATGTGGTGTCAAGCCAATTGATGCACATTGCTGTTCTGACAGTCATTTGATTTACGAAAAATTTGAGGGTATGTTGTCTGGTCATTGAAGGGAAATGATTGTGCTGTTTATCAACAGTATTCCCTAATTGATTTAATGCTAATGAATATTCAGTTCGTTTTTACTTGAGGGATGGGAAGCTGATGGATGCGTTGTAGATTCTAGAAAGCTTTCCATAAAGAATATGAGTATGGAATGAGGTGTTGAAAAGTGTAGAGGATATTGGGATTGATGCACTCTGCTCAGGCATACGTAATCCTACCACGGGGGTACATGAGGACATGTACCTGGAGACCTGATGGTCCATGACAGTGTTACATGCATAAAGAATAGAAGCGTCAGGAAGACATAGTCATTATGTTAGAGACAGGATACTTAGATTTTTCTCCTTTAAATAGATAGGCTACATCTTTCCCGCATGTTTTTATGAAAGTGTAGATAATGCCACTTCCATAAAAGAATTAAACAGTTATGGTTACACCATACAACCTTGATGTACAACCACATTCATTTGGGTGATTTGTCAGTTCACTATCTCAATGAAACTTTTTGGATATTGAGTGGTCTTGTTTTAGCATTGCACTTGTGGTGTTAAGAGAACATTTACAGTGCATGGTTTTTTTTAGTATTTTAGTTTAATAGGCACCGGTATTAGATTAGACGATAGTGATGAGGGTTTTGAATATCAGGGGAAGTATAGGGATAATTAATGTTGATGTTTCTGAAACACATATAGTTTAGGAACTGAACTACTTGAATTGACTGAAATCACAGAAGCTGTACTTTCTGGATCAGATATTTTTTTCTATGTTGGAGGCTCCATTCACAGACAAAAGTCCACATCAAGGCCAGGCCCTTTTTGAATTATAGAGAGGTTAATGAAAGAGAAAAAGAAGAGACAAGGGAAAGTATTTATGAATTTTGGAGGAAGTGGAAAACCTGTTTTTTGAAATGTGGCAGGTCATAGTTATTGGATAAGACATGAGAGGGTAAAGAGTTCTAAAGCTTCGAGATATAGGGAAAGAAACATATACCAAAGCAGCTCCCCCTTGAGTTGCCAATGGCCACACAGTAATCATGTTACACAGCAGCTTGCTGAGTATTGTGTGGCCTAGCTAGTTTGGAGCGATGTAATTACACTAGAAAAATCCTAGAAGGTATGGTTCCCAACCTTTAAAAAAAAAAAAATCCCTGTTGGCACAACAAGCATGAAAGTCTGTAAAATATTTTAGCCACTAAAAACAAAAGATGCTTAAGACTATTCTTATTCTGCACATAGCCTGCAATCATAAGAGACTGTATGGGATGTACAGCAGAGAAATTTATAAACATGCAGGATAAGTAGTTACTGTACTGTACCAGGCTTGGTCAATTCAAGGTAAACTTTAGGTGGGTGTGTTTGGAATATTTTGACTGTTACAGTATTCACAAGGTAGAAAGATGGCTGCATAAGTAAGGTAAGGTTTTCAAAGGTTCTCTTCATTTTATACAAGTGTTTGATTACTCACACATTTTCCATGATATTCATGATCCTCACTGCTTGCCTTATACAGTATAATCCGAATGTAAGGCAACAGCAATTTTTTCTGAACACTGGAGGCAAAGTTTTAAGATATGAAAAAATATCCTCTGAGGTCTTTTCTTATGATCATTAATAGCAAAATCTTACTGATTAAAATGATATACAGCTTAGTTTGGCAAGTCAGTGTTTACGAGTTCTGCTTGATCTTTGACTTAATCTACACCACTGCCAGATGCATGAAGTACTCCCTTAGTATTTTTCAGGCATTCCAAGAGAGTTGTGTGGTATTTTGTGTTTTTGTCTCAAGTAAAGATGAATACTAATGGTTTTACTTGTGTTATCTAATATCTTCAAAGAGTGACACAGCAACAAAAATTAATATGTAGCCTAAACATGAATGAGGGGTGCAGGTTTCATACAGGTGTTCTTGATGATTTTCACAAAAATGGTAAACTGGATCTTGTGGACCTTGAAAACCAAAGATGATGATCTTAAAGTATTAATACATTACTCACGGGAGAATGCTGCTGTGTATTGACATCACCTTTCAAGGTGAGTGAATTTATAGTTAGTAAGTGTGCAGTTTGCTGACCAGTATAGGGAAAGGTTTCAGTGCTATATTTGGTCGTATATTTCACATTGAGCAGAGGAAGCTCATTCAGTAGCTGGTTCTCTTATGAGGTCATCTGCCTTCTAAATGGTAGTTCTCATATGAGGTCAACCCCCTTGTAAGGGTTAATGTTTTAGAATTATATGTAATGCTTCAAATCGTACTCTGAAATTACATTTTATTAGTACCGTACTGCTTTTGAATAACAAAATCACCCAGAATCTGAAGTTAGTTTGGATTCAGGGCTAAACTGGTAAATTTTCAGAAGAGCATACTGGTGGATCCAAACATTTTGTTGAAGTGACTTAGATTCATACATATTGGTCATAAGACAGATTGATTTTATATAAACCTACAGTGAGGTAAAGATACAAGGTGGTATCAGATATGAATTAAATTGCACACTCATAATTGTGTATATGCAGTTAATGCTGTATTGGTTTGCAAACCTGTATATATTGCAACTGTCTCTTCTTTTTCTGAAACTCTTTTCCATGACTGCCTCTAAACAAAAACTTCATCAGAGCAGTATTCACATGCATTTAAATGTAAATTGGTTGGGTCACTTAAGAAATACAGGTATTGGCTTTTTAACTTTATATTTTGTGTGATATTTGAGGCATATGGCTATCATGAGGGCAGTAAGTATAGAAGAGCTCTATGGTTGATGTACCCATTGGGTAATTGATTATTTCCTGTAGTCGAAGCTGAGTTGTTGTTTATATTTTTGCTGACTTGTAATCAGAGTAAGACAGACTTTGGTACTGTGTAAATATAATTTTTTTTTACTGCTTTCTATGTGGATTAATTGACCTTGAAAAGTTGCTGCAGTTATAAGGATTCTAAAATTTTTTTTTTGAAGTTTGAAAATCATAAGTTCCTTCTTGCATTGTGACTAGATTATATGTGGTTAGTTGATTGAATATACGTTGGTTAAGTTTGGTTAGGATAGGTTAGGCTGACTAATTTAGAAAGAATGAGGAATCCAACCTAACCATGTTTGATTAAAGACAAAAAAATATTGTCTTCTCAGTCTTGCCACTTTTGGTTGTGTTGTGGTTCTTGTCCACTGCCATGTACAGTATGTTTTGAGCTGCCCCCTGCCATGTGGTGAGAGTTAGATTCAACAGAAGCTCTCATTAATTATGACTTACACATTTTTAGTTGGTAGAATCTGCAGCTTCAGTCTTTTGGTGCTGAAATATTTACTGTCCTCTGTACGCTTTACACATCTGCATCTTCACATTGCTTATTATCCTCATACTTTAAACTTTGGGTGGTTTTTCCTCGTCGTGGCTTCCCTCGCCTCATTCTATTCTTTTTTATATCTGTGGTGTTTTCTGATTTCCACTAAGTTGACAGATGTTTTTCGGTTCTTTTGCTTATATTGTATATATTTTGTATATGTATAGTTATAGTTTACCATCTTTCTTTTGTCATCCACATTTTTTGTGTGCACATTAATCATCAATGTCATCACATATTATGGAGGCTTGATTGGCCATGGAGTCTATATGGTATTTCCATTTTTCTCTTAGACCTGGTCATTCTTGTGCAGAATTCTTTTGAAAGTGGGTTTCAGGTGCCTTGTCTGCAAAATCTATGTAGGAATGAGTTGTTTTAGACATGTCCAGAAAATCATATTATCACTCTGTAGTTTTTTGAGATATCAGTTTTTAAGAAAGTGCCATCTTTTCACATAGGGCTACCAGGCAAGTATTGTTCTCAGCTTGTTACTAGAGGCTATTGCTGCTAACTCATTTATTGATCTTTTTATTTTTTATTTGAGTACTCCATGATTCCTTCTTTGTCTTGTTGATAGTTATGTGGTTGTCATAGCTTACATTACCTTCAATTTTAGGGTTTTATGGGCTGAGTCTAGTTGATACTTTGGAAAACAGGGCAGAAGGAGCTAAGTGAGAAGTTTTCCTTGAAGGCATGGTTGTTTCCTCTGGATATTGCTTAGGCAGAGCAGAGATAGAAGTTGTACAGTTAATAGTACTGTAATGTCTCAGTTACATTCAGTTTATTGCCATGTGTCTATTTTATTTGCATGTTGCTAGTAGTATTTTGGATTGGTCTATAATGTAATAAAAACAGAAAGGTGGGACAAGTAAGGGATGGATCAGCTGTGGCTGTAGCTCATATTGAGTGGTCGTGAATCAAACGTGGTTATAAAATTTCCAATTTTGGGTGCATCTGAGTACCTGGGTTCACCTGAGTTCACATTATATACCTTACTATTGTTTTAGGTTTTTAAGCCTTAGTATGTTGATGAATTATTCATCTAGCTTAAGATGATACATATTAACCTCTAAAACCTCACTTAACCCCACTTAGCCCAGGAAACGTGAGGGAGGGTTCTTTGGGTGCACCCAACATTTTTTTTTTTTTTTTTTTTTTTTTTTTTTTTTGACTTTTTCACAATAAAATAA
>JAYMFT010090505.1:0-14040 GCA_038088735.1 Panulirus argus | reverse complement strand
AGTTAGAGGAGAAACGAGAACCAAAGAGAGTTGCTTTGTCAATGGGAGAGACAGCTATAGTACCGTCAGGACGGAAAGTGTATTACATATTTTGCCAATCTTCAGGTGCCTCACCATTAGTCACACATACACTTAAGATCCTAACTAACCAATCAACAAAACAATTACCATTTTTCTTAAGAATTCAACTGCTATACAATCCACTCCAGCTACCCTGCCACATTTTATCTTATACAAGGCTTTTACCACCTTCTTCTCGTATCATTACACTACTTGCCATGACTCTCACTTACATATCTCCCTAAGACAAACACCCTATACTGCCACCCAATTATGAAACACACTTAACAGTCCTTCAAAGTACTCATTCTATCTTCATCTCATCTCTACCTATTACCACATCCCCATTTCTCTCCTTTACTTATGTTCCCACTTTCTCACACTATTTAACTCCTTCCAAAACATATTCTTACTCTCCATGAAGTTTACTGATATTCTCTCACCCTAACTTTCTTTTGCCCTCTTTTTTCAGCTCCTGCACCTTCCTCTTAACCTGCAGCTGCTTTCTAGAAACATGTACATCTCCCAACCAATCACACTCCTCTCCTGTAAGTGCTGCTACCACACCTCTCAACTCTCTATCACTAGCAATGTAATTTCCTTACCCCACCACTCACTACCCTTTCTCACTTGCCTAACTACCACCTTCCGCAGGCTAACACACTTCTCTCGCACATACAAGAACTGTTTCCATAAATATCTCCCAATCCTCATCCACTCCCCTAGCTTTGTTTACTCTCATTAGTGGCCATTCTACCCTCAATCTCTCCTTGCATCTCTTCAAACAAGCCTCTTTCCCAAGCTCACTTACTTTCACAACTTTCTTTTCACCCATATCATTTCCTCTTTTCTAAAAGCCTCTAGAAATCCTCACCCACACCTGGACCAGGTAATGATCATACATCCCACTAGCTACCCCTCTCAGCATAATCACATCCAGGAGTCTCTATTTTCAGTGCCAATCGATTAGTGCATAATCTATTAATGCCCACTTACTATCTTTTCTACTCCATGTATACTTATGAATGTCCCTCTTTTTAAACTAGGAATTCCCAGTCACCAATCGTTTTTTTGGCATATAACTCCAAAAGCATTTCATCATTTCCATTCACATCAATGAATACCACATGACCCCTAATCATACCCTCAACAGTCATATTACCTACTTTTGCATTCAAGTCATCCATCATTAATACCCAATTTCTCCCATCAGAACTGCTGACACTCACTCAGTTGCACCCAAAACACCCGCCTCTCTTCATCAGTCTTCTTGTGAGTAAGTACATTAGTGCTAATAATCACCAAACTCTCATAATTCACTTTCATTTTCATTCACATCAGTCTGAAGCTCACTTCCTTATATTTTTTCACACATTCCCACAACTCCTCCTTCAACATAAGTGCTTCCCCCTTCCTGAATTCTTGCCCTCAAACTAACTCTGACTTATACCTAGGGCTAGAAATCCAGGTTCTTCTCCTAACATACTACCCAACTCTTCCTTCATTTCATCTTGGTTGCATTAATACACTTTCTGACACCCCAGAATGAGACTTCAGACCTCAAGGAGGAGAGCACTCCCCATTTGACAACTTATTCTGTTCCAACTTTCAGAAACTGAAACAAGAATGAGAGGGTTTCCAGCCTCATGCTCCCACCCCTCTTAAATGCCTTCTAAAAAAAAGTCCAAAACCCTAAAGTTACACATGGACAACAATGGTAAGAACAAGCCATATGCTACCAAAGAGACCTCACTCAGCAACTTCATAGTATAGAGTGATAAGACATTTATGGTTTTCAGTTAAATATGACACTTATCCATCATATCTAGACATACCAGGAAACTAATTTGATTGATTCTGAATATAATATCAAAGAATATTCAATTGCCATGATATCAGCAGAGTTAAACATTAGAGAGGATGACATGATGGGTTTGAGAGTGATGCATCAAGATTTAAATACCTTGGTACTTTACAAAGGCTTAAGTATCTATAACATGCTTAATCTGTAAGGTTGTGTTTGTTTAACTGGGTCATAATACACCTTTTACTATATCAAAACTTACTCTCCTCATTTTCTGGGAGAATTATTTATGAATCTAAAATGCCCTGAAAAGGCTGTAAAATTCAATCAATATTTGTGTATCGTGGAAGATACCATACCCTACTTCTATGATCCACCTTACAAAATGTAGCAACAGAAATTCTGTCTATCCATATCCAGTTTAAATAATCAGAATACCTTTTGCATAACTGAAAACATACTGTACTAAAACTGTTTATTAAGGTTAACAAACTTAAGTATGGTCATAATCCACTCAGTCCAAAATATACAAATACAAAAACAGTCAAGGTCATATCCAGTTAAAAGAAAAAATATGTTCGAATATAACATAAATTGAAAAGATATTGTACTACTAAAATTCTTAGGTAAGACTGAGAAACTTGATCATGACCAGAGCACTGCAGTAGATCAGGAACCTGACCCCAGGATCCATCCAGTGCAAATTATACAAAACTAATACAATCTAGATCATGTCTAGCTTAAAACAAATAGGCCTAACTTTTATATAAACAGAAAGATAATTCTTTACTAAAACTGGTTAAGACCTTGTCAAATAATTATGAGTAATAGTTTCAAAAACCATGCATTTTACAAATAAGCACATCCAGTAAAGTCACACCAGCTCACAAACCATCACCTCAGATTTCTTTGCAGCCTCGAGATGAGCCTTAAGCTTAGTTTCAGACTCCTTGAGGTCACGCAGCACCTTAACCAGTGTGTTGTACTGCCCGATCTTGCTCTGAGAGCAATAACAGTTTGCTAGATCTAATCATCATCAACTCTAATTTAAGAGTCAGTATTATCATGACCATCCAAATGAAGTCTCTGTACAACTGGAATACTGTACAGAGTATTATGTCATAGATATTTCCCATAGTATTCCAGTTATACTTCAATCTGTTTAAGTCATTCATATCAAAGGAATAATCAAACAGACAACATAGTATCTAAGAATATGCCTTGCAATTCTGAAAAAAAGATTTGGCAACAAAATTGTACATTTTTCCATGGTGACAAGATACAAGCTGATATACAGGTTGCCTATTAGGCCTTTGAGATGCCACAAAAGCCATCAGCAATCTCTGACAGTGCCAATATTAAAAAAACATCCATTAATTCTTGTAATGCAAGTATCAACATTCAGTGTATAATGTAGTAACTGTAGAACGTGGCATCCATTGCTACCGCTATTCCACAGTCGTAGTAGAGCAGTAGAGGTTGGCAGGCAACCACCAAACAGGGAGTGAAGCAGTGAGAAAGCACTGTGGTATTTGTTACGTATACCCTTTCTGGCCTAGGTTGTCGTCTTTTTCCTCTAGCCTCAATCACATGTGGATTGATGGCATTCAACCCTAATCCTGCACACTCTTTTTCTTAAACACAACAATTAATGATTCACACACATCTTTATCTCTTTTTCTACTTGTTTTATACTTTCTAAACTCTGAAATCATGTCAGTACAACCATTACAGAACTCTCCAGGGCCAATCTGGAGCAGCACCACCAGCTGAGAGAGGCTGGGTGGATCCCAGGGTCCACTTGACTTGACTTGACTTGAGATGAAAGTGTTGGCAAGTATGAAGATGAATCAGAGAGAATGCAAGGATTATGAAAGAAGGGCAACAGAAAGTTTAGATGAAAGTGCAGTATATGTGGAGATACAGTCATGTGTGAATAAGGTGCTTAAAATGTTAAGAAAAACACCATCAAAGGTTGTAAAATTATCAGTTGGATACAAGGTTGTGAGATGTAAGAATAAAAGTGGAAATGCACAGTGGACTGATGAGATTAGAAATGCTATGGAAGATAAGAAAAAGGGATATGATAGATGGCTCAAAAGGAATATACCAGTAGAGGTTCAGCAAAGGAGGAAAGAATATGAGATGTGTAAGCAAAATGTTATGAAGCTGATAGAGGAAAGCAAAGAAAGAGTACATGAAGAAAGCTGAGCAAAAAGTTTAGCGAAAATAAGAAACTGTACTGGTAGGAGGTGAAAAAAGAAAGACATGGATATTAGAGTAGAAACGTAAATGTAAGAAGTAAGGAAGGGGAGTTGCTTAATAAAAAGAGGGAAGTGTAAGGAAGATGGAAAGAGTATTTCAAATAACTGGTAAATGTGGGAGAAGGTGAGGAAGCAACTGTTGCATGCATGGGTATGGAGGATGGAAGGAATAAAGTACAAGGGCCTTGAGCAAGATGGGAGGTAAAAAGAGCAATAACGAGGTTGCAGGTAGGAAAGGCACTTAGAGTGAATGGAATTATGGGTGAAATGTTGAAGTATGAAGGAGAAAGTGTGATAGAATCAAGAAGTAACTTAGCATGGAAGCAGAGTTGTGCCTTAGGACTGTGCAAAAGCTATTATTGTTCCTCTTACTGTGGATGTATGCCTAGTGCTAAGGATGTATGTTGCACATTTAGGAGAATAAGGCTGTTCAGTATAACAGGAAAAGCATATGCAAGGGTGTTGATTGACAGATTATTGGAAGTAACTGAATGCTAAAAAAGTGTGAGGTAAGGGGGATTTTGGGAAAGGCAGGCGATGAGCAGATAAGATTTTTAAGATGAGAATGACTGCAGAAAAGTATCAAGCAAAAGGTGAGAAGCTGTATGTGGCTTGATGGATCTGTAGAAAGTGTATGGCACAGTTGAGTAACATGCTTTGTGGAATGTGTTAAGGACATAGAGGTAGTGGGAACAACCTTTGGATGGTGCGAAAGTAAATGCATGTGTAAGAGTAGATGGAGAGTTAAGCAAAAGTTTTGGAATGCATGTGGATGTGTAGCAGGGCTGTGTGATTTCACTGAGGCTTTTTAATATACATATGGCTGGAGTGATAAGAGATGAAACCATAACCTGACAGGAATATGTGGTATGACTAGATGGAATGAAGAAAGAAATGAGGGTGAGTATAAGAGATTTGGTATGTAAGGGTATGCAAAGGGAATTAATTGTGGAGTGGTAAAATGGGTGAAATGTAAAACTTTGAAGTGGTCTGGGCATGTGGAAAGAATGCAAGATGGGGAAGTTACAAGGAATGTATTATGGTATAATTAAAGGGGTTGCTGTAAAAGGAAGACCACCTTTGACATGGGGAGACAGACTGGAAAAGTACTGGGGGTAGAGAAATAATGGAAGCATGCATGGAATAGTGTATGCAAGGGAGGGTTGGAAGGACAAGGTTATATGGAGACTCTTTTAACATGGCGAACCACTTGATGGGAGTTCCTAGAGGAAACAGGCATCAGAGATATAGATTGATAGATAGACAGATATACAGAAAGATAAATAGAGAGATAGATAGACAGATCAATCACCTGCTACCTCTCCAACTGATACAGATAATCTTTTTGGCACCATGTTTTCCAGTAACTTAACTTTGGATGATTCAGATTCAAGCCATTCACCCTCATCTCCTCCCTATGAACCTACACTATCTCCAATATTCTCTTTGCACATAGTCATCCCAGAACTTTCCAAGATCCAGGTGGATAAGACATCACACTCAGATGGCATAACTCATCATGTTCTAAGTAAGTGTGCCTCTGAGTTAGCACCAATTCTTGCTCACCTATTTCACCTTTGTCTAAAATCCAGACTTTCCCATCCTCTTGTAAGCATGCCTTGGTGCAGCCCATTGCTAAGACAAGAGACCACTTTAACCCCTCCATCTATTACCCCATTGCTCTCACTTTTGCAATATCCAAAATCTTTAAAACTCTCCTACACTCACTTTCTCAAAGACATAGAACCCATTCTCTTGTTTCAGATCAACAGTATAGATTTCAGTTCTAGATCTACGGGTGTTCTCCTCTCAGGAATTTTGGTGAAAATTTTGTCAATGCCCTCAACATCTCCAAAGCATGTGACAAGGTGTGGCATAAATCTTTGCTTTCTAAACTCCTCTCCTTTGGTTTTACAGCTTCCCTCTGTTCACTAATGCATAGTTTTGCCTCAGGCCATTTGATCATAGTTGTTGCTGGAGCAACTTCCCCCTCCCATCTTATCAACAGTGGTGTTCCTCAGGGTTCTGTCCTATTTCCTAATCTCTTTCTTCTCCCAGTATATGATCTCTCTTCTACTCCTAACCATATTCACTCTTATGCTGGTAATTCCAGTTTTGATATTTCCACTCATTTTTCCTCCTCTCCTCCCTTAAATACTTGTTCTCTTTCTCATACTGATCACATTTCCTCTCCTGATTCAGACCTGTGCAGTATTTTAGATTGGGGAAGCAGTACCTTGTAAAATCTGATAGCAGTAAAGTGCAATTTCTCTCTACATCTCTCTAAAATTCATATGTTTCCCTTTGCTCAATTTCAAAACACCACAACAGAAAGAATACTTCCCACGTATTCCCTGTGTGTCGTAAAAGGCGACTAAAAGGGGAGGGAGTGGGGGGCTGGAAATCCTCCCCACCTGTTTTACTTTTCCGCAAGAAAGAACAGAGGTAAGGGCCAAGTGAGGATTTTCCCCTCTAAGGCTCAGCCCCTTTTTCTTGACGCTACCTCACTAATGCGGGAAATGGCGGATATGTATGAAAAAAAAAAATGGGCATAACCATCTCCTTCACTCTGACCCGGAAACCTCACATAATTAACACCATGAAGTCTGCTTCCCGAAAGCTGGGAGTGTTGTATAGGTGCCGTAACTTTTTTCTAGCAGCTGTTTCACTTCTAAAGGGACTGGATTTGTCCAAACATGGGATACAACTCACACATCTTTCTATTAACTAAAGTAGAATCAAAAGCCTTCCATCCCATTAATTTTCCTAGCTTCATCTCTCTTCAACTTTCCCTTTATGTACGGCACAATGTTACTGCTCTCTTACTAATGCATAGTTTTGCCTCAGGCCATTTGATCATAGTTGTTGCTGGAGCAACTTCCCCCTCCCATCTAATCAACAGTGGTGTTCCTCAGGTATTATTTTGGCCACTGCTCTCATGATCTCTCTGCATGTGTCCCTACCCTCAAAGTCTGGACCCGTGGCACACATTTGGCTGCTGCTTCCCACTTATTTCTGCATGGAGACCAGCCACTCAAGGATTGGCTGATACAGTATCTCCTTCTTCCTCGAACAGCTAAGCTGTGGAGTTCTCCTCTTTCCTTTGCCACAAAACCTTTCTTTCTGTAGGAGTCTGGTCTACAAACACTTGTAGAGCTCTGATCAATTTTCACTTTCTTTCTCTTCAGTTTTTTACTTTCACCTGAGATAGTCTTAACTGGGACATGGTATCTGCCTGTGCCATGTCAATCACTATAAAAAAATGTACATACACAGACCCTTTGCCAACCAGTCTTATCAACTACAGTTTTGGGTATCTATGCTCAAGACCATGGATACCATTTTAACAACTGCAGTGTGCAGTTTTGAGCATCCTTGGTATTTTTTCCACCTGTTGGGCTAATATTGAAGCAGCTGGGTTTTTTTTTATTCTTTAAGCCAAGCAGCCACATATCTAATATATAAGAGTATGGGCCACAAATCCTCCTAAACACCTGACTGTATCCTAAAGACAATATTTTAAACCATATCTATATCATACATATAATTACATGATAAATATATAGAGAGTAATCTGAATTACTGAAGAGAAATGTATGTGGATATCCACCATTTACAGTAGACAGAACCCAGAAATATCCTGAAATATACCAGAAGAGCACACTATATGCCATCAGATTTATCAAATAGGTGTTTAAATGAGCTGGCCAAACAACATTCAACAAAAAGTGTGAAAAATTTGACATATATACTCATTTTTGAAGCATATCTTAAAACTTAAAGCTATAATGGTATATCAAATCAAAAATAACACAGAAAAAGTTAAGGGAAAATGATAAATTGTGCTGGAAGGAGGTGAAAAAGGAAAGAGGTGATGTAAGAGTGGAAATGTTAATGTAAAAGAAGGGAAGGGGAACTGCTGAATCCAAAGCAGAAAGTAAAAAGAACATAGAAAGAGCATTTTGTTGAACTTGATGAATGTAGGAGAAGGTGAGGCAGTGGTTGTTCCATGCATGGGTGTGAAGGATGGAAGGAAAAGGATACAAGTGCAGGGGTCTATAGCTAGAAAATAGGAAAAAAAGATGAGAATGAGGTTAAAGGTAAGAAAGGCATCTGGGGTGGATAGGATTATGCTCTTATGCTCGAAATGCTGAAGTATGGAGGAGAAAGTGTGATAAAGTGGATACATTTGATATGTAATTTAACAAGGAAAGAGAGGGTTATGCCCTAGGTTTGGGAGAAAGCTATTATCATTATTCCTTCATTTAAACAAAGAAGTGCTAACGATGTATGAAGCAATTATAGGGGAAAAGTGTATGCAAGAGCATTGATTAACTGAGCAACGGAACTGACTGAATGTAAAATAAGTAAGAAGCAAGTTGAGGTTTTTATGAAAGGTAAGGGAAGTGTGGATCAGATCTTTGTGGTGAAAATTACTTTGGAAAAGTATCATGCAAAAGGTTAGAAGCTGTATCCATAAAGGATCTGAAGAATGTGTATGACAGAGTTAAGCGGAATGCTTTATGGGAAGTGTTAAGTATGAATGGGGTAGGGGGACAACTGATGGAAGGTGTAAAAGCCTTCTATAAAAAAAATCAAATGCATGTGTAAGAATGGATGAAGAATTGAGCAAAAGCTCTGGTATGCATATGGGTATGAGGCAGGGCTGTGTGATGTCACCATGGCATTTTAACATATATATGGCTGTAGTGATAAGAGAGATGAGAGAAAGAGTAGGATTAAGGAGTGCAGAGATGGCATGTGGTGGTGAGGTACAATGGCTAGAAACAAGCATGTATGCAGATGATACTGTGCTGTTTGCTCAGAGTGAGGAGGAGTTGCAGATGGATGTGTGTTTTAGGTGTGGAATTGTAGGTAATTCAAGACAAATGTGAGTAAAAGTAAAGTAATGTTGTCTGAAAGGAAACAGAGTGAAAATATAGATTCTAAAAAGCCCTATACAGCAAAAGAAGAAACTTTACTAAACTGCATTATAGGTTAGGTGGTAGAGACTGGAAGAGGTAAGAGAATTTAAATACAGTAAATCCTCAATTTGATGAACTAGTAGGAGGAAGGGGTTTCCATTATTGCCAAAAGTCCATTAAATCGAATGTAATTTAGTTGGAAATTGGTTGAAGGAAAAAGTATTTAGTAAAAGAGAAAAGAGAGGCATTTGGGCGGTACTTACATGGAGGGAGTGCAAATGATTGGGAGATGTATAAGAGAATGTGGCAAATCAAGAGGAAGGTGCAGGGGCTGAAGAAGTGGGCAAATGAGATTTAAATCCAGTCAGTTAAATCCAAAATCCGTTATATCGGGGTCCGTTAAATCAAGGGTTAACTGTATTTAGGACTTATTTTGGTTAAGTTTGGTGATAAGGAAGGAAATGTAAGGGAGAGAGCAGTCTAGGGTAAAAGAGTCACTGGGTCCTTCAACATAATAATGAAGGGTAGAGGTGTAAGTATGGAAGTGAAGAAAGGATTTCAGGACAGCCAAGTCCTCCCAATCCTGGCTTTTGCAGCCGAAATATGGACATGGAATGAGTCACACTGGTCAAGATTTCAAGCTGTGGAAATGAGCTATTTCAGAGGAGCATGTGGTTTGACCAGACAGAATCAAGAAAGTAATGGGGGTATGAGTGAGAGACTTGGTATGGCAAAGAATGCAAAGGGAATGAATTGTAGAGTGGTAGGGTGGATGAAATCTAAAACTTTTTAGGAAGTTTGGGGAAGTGGAAAAAATGCAAGGCAGGGAGTTTAGAAGGGGGAGTGTATAATAGTATGAATAAATGGGTGGTGTGAGAGGAAGACCACCTGTACCAAGGGGAAATAGTGAACGAATACTGGAGGGTGAGATATGGTGGAATAATGTATGGAATGGTGTATGCAAGGGAGGCATGTAAAACCAAGGGTAAGTAGAGACTCTTTTGCTGTGACCATCCCCTTAATGGAGTTCCTGGAGGTAATGGATATCAAAGATATAGATAGATAGATAGGTAGATAAAAAGCAGCAAAAAATAAGAACTATTTTTCAAATTTTTTGTTTTTAGTTTAACTTTTCTTGATATTCCTGTAAATTATGAGTAAAATATTCACTTTTATTCTTTGATGAACCTGGTTTGGCTAATCCCCTAAATTTCCAGGCTCAGTTCTTTAAGGGTTAACTGGGCAAATGCTGAGTGAGCAAGCACAGTTATTTCATCAGCAAATGAACCTTGGCATGGCGTGTTTGAGTGTAAACATTCTCAAGGATAGCCTCAGCAACTTAAGATGTCACAAGGCACTGGTGTGTACTATGTCTGTAGTACAGAAAACTGTGGCCAATCCTGAGGCAGCTGTCAAATTTGTGGATGAGTTTGTTAATTCAGTAATGGATGAAAAATTGCTCATTAATCAAATATACCTTGCGAATGAGACTGCACTACTTTGACATTGTATGCCATGGAAAACAAGGACTTACACAACTTCAAAACAGCTTCTTACACTCTATTCAAAAATACAATTCATGTATGCTATGGAACTTATCTATATAATCACTAATGAATTGTCAGTAAACATTAGAAGTGCATGAAATGAATAAAGAAAATAAGAAAAAATGAAAACATGAGTAGACTGAGAGACGCAGATGAAGAAATTACATAAAAACTACACCTATGTTTCTCTTTATGTAATCCGTGGGCACTACAGAACTTTGGTAACAGATGAGAGGTAGAGAGTTAGAACATTTCCGAGGACAAAGCACATCCAATATCTTCCTCATACATGCCAGCTACTTGATGTCCTCACACTCTCACATAGTGCAAAAGGTAAATAATTTCTGCACATGTTAATGTTACCCACCATATATATATAATGAGTGTATGTATGATACCAGAGTATGTATGCAATAAGAGTATGTATGACATAAGAGTAGCATGTTTATCACTGAGAAAGAAAAAATCCTTGAGTACCCTCACCATATCTGCCAATCAATCTTCCTCACACTGAACAATATGAGCCTGAACTATAACCTGACCTTCATACTCAAACCCTCCTTCTCTCCATGTTTGGTTCCTCCTTACGACAATCAATGAGATTCAAGACAAAGCTTGGCAGGTGGCAGTGCACTGGAGCTGGGGTCAGTGCAACTTCATTATTGAAACGGCAGATATAATGTCTTAGTGGTGTGTCTAATTGTAAGTTGCCATACAACAATATAGTTTATGTTACTTTGTGTGCTTTTAATATGACTGTTGCATAATTTGTCATGGGGCTCATCTTCCTCACTGAATAAATCAGATTACTTAGCTGACGAAATACATGACAGGAGGTAGGTGAAAGTTTTTGTTCAAAAATATGCTTTTCACTAGCTCAAAGCCATCTTTTCATTATATCTGCAGCATAACAAAATCGACAGGTTAAGCATTATAAGAAGCCAAAACATACTATGTCGCCTTGTTGTTCTAGTGCAGACATGGCTGTGGTAGTCTGCTGGATGTAATTCTGGATCTGCTGTAGTTTCTCCATGATCTTCTTACTGTCAACGCCCTGAAAAGAAACCAACTACACATGTAGGCTTAAATCACAAAGAGTCTTTATATCCTACACTAAGTGATACATTAGAACATCAAAAATAATGTTCACGTTTCCTTTACGCTAATAAAATAAAACACCATCAGAAAAAATAAAACAGTTAGTACTAGCTATATTTCATATTTTATCCTACACTAAGGGATACATGAGAACATCAGAAATAATGCCTATATGTTTTCTTAACACAAATAAAATATAAAATAATCATAAAAAGTGTAACTAACTTTTAGTATAAGCTATATTTCATATTACCACAAACCTTCCAATTAACTATTTTCATGTATAAATTGCACAACCGGAACAATACCTCATTATAAAAAGAAAGTCTCCTCAATGGATCAATGGAAGTCTTTAATCAGTCTTTTACCCTAAACAGATATGAATCCAGCCCACACCCTTGAGTCACCATGAATGGACAATTATTCACACTGAACAAAAAACCAACCATTTAAGACATCACAGATGACACACACATGGCATTCAATCCCCATACCCATAACATCAACATAAAAGCAACACAAAAACTAAATACCCTCAGAACACTTATTGGCATCAGATTTGGACAAGAAAAAGAATCCCTCAACATCCTCTACAAATAAATTCATCCTCTCAACCTTAAGTTATGCCTTATGTGCCTGGTCTTCCATCCTCTTAAAAGCAAATATTACAAAGCTGCAAATCACAAAAATGTGCATTCAAAACAATCCCTGGATGCCTAGGTACAACAAGTACTCAATACCTACACAATGAACAGAGATACTCCCAATACAATCCTATCTCAATATGCTCAGACCAGAGTTCTATGCAAATGCTCAAGACTTCTCCCATCCAAACCACTCCATAACTAACCATCAACCTCCAAGAAGAAATTAAAAGCTTACCCATGCGTTACACTACCCTTACACTACAGTACCCTCTACTCACAGATTCCCCACCCCTAACAAATATAACAATAACAAAACACATACAAACATGGTCCTCCATGGTGTAGTGGTTAATGTCACTAACCATGAGTCAGCATAGGCTAGGCAGGGGCCAGACTCGTGTGGGTTCAAATGCTGGGCATAACAGTCCGCCTACACCCAACCAAGGTGCTCATCCTCCGTTTAGGGCTTGCTAATAAATGGGCACCTGGCTTAGACTGGGGTATGCATGTGTGTATACATACACAAGAGTGAAGACATGGCAGGTATATACATGGTTAAGATGGGCAACATAAGTGTAAGACTTTCCATATGTAACACACTACAAGTAATCACTGAAGTAACCCATCAAGAACTAAACAAACACCCTACCAACTTAGTCTTACAGTCTTAAACTCCAACCCACCATACATACATACATTAGAAGCAACAATCCCCAGACAAACACAAGTCACACTGTCCCATCTGCACAATGGACATCACTCATCCCTAAAACCCTATAAACAGTGTTTCAACATATCCCAGGACTTCATCTCCACGATGCAACTAACACCAAACACTTACAGCTTAACTGCCCAGCACTTTCAGCACATAAACACACACACATCACTACATTTCATGATGTATGGTCCTGAACAGTGGACACAGCTGGCTTCCTGAAAGCTGCAAGAGTTTCATCAAGACAGCAGGAACTCCTAGGGAGGGATTAAGAACTGCTGGTGTTACCAAACTCCACCTACATGATGTTACATCGGGAAAGAAAAGTCACCTTTGGCAAGATGGTATTATTGGGAGTACACTCTTGCCAAAGAACCTCTCACTCAAAAGGAATCTACATTTCCCGAATGCTGTAAGTACCACAGCTCTGGGCTGCAGGAGCCTTTAGTAAGAAGTTCTGGGTAACATCAGAACTCTTTCATAGATATTAGCCTCAGGGTAATTATACGTAAAAATAAAATGAATATATATGTGTTTCTCCTACATCATAACAAACTTCAAGAGGGCTCTCCACTGCATCGCCAGGACTGAGTGTTTCAAACTAGGCCAGAAGCTGCATTTACATGCAAGTATAACGCATCATGTGCAACATACATTCCTAGGTAAATGGACTCCCGTGGTGCAGCGGTTAGCGTTTCTGACCATGACGCATTCACGGGCCGCCCAGGGTCGAGCGCATAGGTTTGAATCCTGGTTACGGCAGTCGGTCCACAGTCAACCCAGCTGTTCATCCACCCTTGGGGTTGGTCGATAAAATGGGTACCTGGCTCAGGCCAGGGTATATATATATATATATATATATTTTTTTTTTTTTTTCTTTTTCCCCCCCCCCATACATATTCACTTTTTCCCGCGTTAGCGAGGTAGCGTTAAGAACAGAGGACAGCCTTAGAGGAAAAAATCCTCACTTGGCCCCCTTC
>JAYMFT010090494.1:0-14040 GCA_038088735.1 Panulirus argus | reverse complement strand
TATTAAAAGCAAATACATGAGCTTACTGAGTACGACGACATGACCATTAAGGATCAAGTCAAAGGCCATCGTACCAGAAGGTAATATCGTCGTGCTCAAGGCGGTTAAATTTTCAGGACCAGGCTGGCCAGCCTGAACGCTGCTCCCCCACACTACGGACCACAGCTGTGGAATACATTACAGCAGACATCATATCCAGGACCAACGAACGTTCAAATCCGGTCTCGTGAAATATTTCATAAAACATTAAACTTTTTAAGTACAAATCCTTTTCATGGATTTTAAACATAAAAAAAAAAAAAACTTGCTGAGAGAAGAGCGTAAAAGCATCAAAATGTGATGTGCCTCGTCGGTGTTGTGGTCGTCAGCGTTGCTGACTAATAATCCACTGGCCCGGGTTCTATCTCCGACGCGGGCAGACGGCGTACAAGTCACCCAGATGTTCATCCTTCCTCTCGCCAGTATGGAAATGGCTACCAACTTCGGCTGGGATAACGCACCGCAGCTGTGACAGACCCTAGCCAGCCGACACCAGTTGTAACTCAGCTCGCGTTAAACCAGAGGTGTATATGTCCGCGGACATGGCCCTCACTGACTGGCCGTGGTGCCGACCAAGCCTGGGTACTTTACAGTTTCTAACCTTTTTTCAAAACGATTAATACTAAATACATAAAGAAAATATACTGAGGCACAGTGTTGTGGTGAGAGAGGTACAGGATTAATCTATATACAAGAGAAAGAGGGAAAGAGAATGGCAATCTTATGAGAACTGCTTTAAGACAATATAGGTGTACGTGATAAACCATTTCGTAGTATTACATACTTCATGACTGTTTGTTAACTTGGTGAGAGCAAACGTTTGCCAAAGCCGAGGTCCTCTTGTTCTGGAAAATCTTTTAGTCCTAAAACCCAACAGCTCGTGGGTCCGTGGTAGTCTGGCCAACTAAGCCATTACCATTCATGTGCAGCATAAGATCCGGCAAGAGAGAGAGTCTACACATAATACTGCAGGGAACAATAAGATCCAGCCTGTGATCCTCCACTGAAGGTTCCGCCAGGCACGTGTGTACCATCTGTAGGTTCTACACCATTGCTGTGCAGGTCTTCTTTAAAGCTTCTTATCAACATTTCATATCATGAGTAAGTGAGAATTTCGATGAGTTTCCTTTTGTAATCATACGAAATTATTCAAGAATTCTGTTTCAATTTATACAGAGACAGACCTCCCGCTGGCAGACACACGCTTACACTAGGTACAATTAAACGTCAACACCAACATTACACAGCGTTTGCATTAAACGCTCACATTACAGAGCATTTGCATTAAACGCTAGCATTACAAACAGTCTGTATGAAACGCTAACAGTACACAGCATTTGCATTAAATATTCCACTCCTCTCAGCTGGCAGTAGTTGTTATTGCAGCGCACTTTCTCAGAATTAAACTTAATGAAAACCTTTTGTTACCGTCCGGACGCGAGTGCCATTCCTTGGTGCCCACCCCAACAGCGACCAGAATAACACAGGAGTTGTTCACACATCCTAGCACCATACTGGCCTGGGTATAGCGTCCCACACCACCTGTTAATACTAGTGACTCCTCTACCCCACTGTGGCCTGCCCGCAAGTATACAATGAACTTACCCGCAAGTATACACTGAACTTATCTCGATACTTCATCACATCTTTCGCCAGCGGTAAGGCCACTTTCAAAGGCCCGAGCGCTTGGATAGCCTGGCGGCACTCTAGCACGAGTGTTGGCCTGGATGGCATCACATGTGGCCACAGTTGGGTCATGGTGCCGGCATGGGAGGGTGGGAGGCCAGTAACCGCGTCCCACAGCTGCCACTCCCCACCTCGTCGCCCAAATCACGACTGCCGCCGCCTCAAACCCCAACACCACAGCAAAACTCTATAATCCGTTTCTACTGGCAACACCAGTGGGACTTTCTGTCAGTGACAGGCATAAAAAAGGCGACAACGCGCGCCCCTGTGGTGCCTGTTTTACGGTCGGGGCCGTGATGGTAAGGTCCTCTCCCCGTGGTCTACTTTGCCTGACCCAGACACAAATTTACAGCAGTAATCTTCACCTCCACCACCGTTGCAGGACGGCACCAGCGGCTTTAATGGTCCACTACCTTACTGAACCTTAGTCTGGAAAAAAAAAGTCTCTCTCTTGTGGACAGTAGGTCGTAGGCAGCCATCGATCAGGGAGGTTCTTACCAGTATTGCCCGCCTGGTTCGAGAGGGATACCGTGAGCTGCGCACTGATCTAGCATTTCTGTAGCAGTCAAATTTTACTACTACTGCCCTGGTAGCTGTCTTCTCTTTCTGCTTTAGCCATATGCGGCCTGCTGGCTCTTTGTCCACAGACTTGCTATCTCTCCATCTTACACATAATACCTGACAACAGGTAAATCACACGACTCGTTCTTCGCAACTCTTGATTTCCCTGTGGAGAGCGTTACGCGGTAGCCCTACCTTCTAGCAAAATCTCATCAGAGGTATTCTCTTTCTCTCTCTCTCTTTCGCCGAATGTCCGTGCGTGTGCGCGTGTGATTACCTATTTGTACTGTACGGGAATGGAGTTTTCCATTCGTGCGAAACCATCTCCTGAACCATCTCTGCCATCAGTCGAATTTCTATATGATGTCCGATATTACTATATTCAGTTTAGACCATTGATTCATTACTCATAAACAATAAACGTCTTTTTTCTCACCCCTTTCTAACAAGCATACAGCCTCTGATTGCTCTATCCTCACATCTTTCAAGAAACCGTCCACTACGTCATCGATCTAGCTTTAAAAAACCTGAAGGCTGAGAAATTAAAGTCACCCCTCGCTCTTCTCTCCTCTATGGAGGGAAAGTTTAAGGTCTCTAGCCTTCCCCTGTAACCCAAATCTAATTCTGGTGCTATCTTTGTTGCCCTCCTTTGGACCTTTTCTATTAACCTTCAGTGATTCTTTAGGCGCGAAGACCAAACTTCAGAAACATACTCCAGCAATCACCTTTTGTAGGACTTCAACGGCTCGCTGAATATTTCCTCATCCATGAACACAGTTACCAGTAGGCAGTTGGTCTCAACTGTTTTCCTAAACTGGGGCTCTGGTTGGGGACGATGTCGACCCCCAAGTCCTTCTCAAACACAGAATCTTGCAACTTAGTTCCAGCTAAATGATATCCATACTAAGGCCAGCTTTCACTATGACCCATCCTCATTAAATATTTACCCAGACTGAAAAGTCATCAACCACGTACCAGACCAACTTCGGAGATTGTCTAGGTCCCCTTGTTAGCTGATGCAATCCTCTTCGTTTATCACTCCCCTCGAGACTTTAGCGTCATCTGCAAACATATTCAGGTCGGAGTCCATAACTTTTGGCAAGTCAATTACATATCAAGAAAAGTAATGGTCCCATAACGGAAGCCTGCGGTGCTCCACCGGTGACCTCCACCCCTTTCGAGAAGGCTCTTCGGACTTGCGTCCTTCGTTCTCCTTCGCTAAGATAATTCATCCGTTAAAGAAGTCTCCCCAACATTCTTGCCTGATGATCCAGCTTCTAAACCTGCCTTCCATACGGTACAGTGTCTAAAACTTTCTGGCGGTCCAAATATAAACAATCCAACCAGCCTTCTCTAATGTCCAAAAATGAGTTCACTCTCTTGTAGAAATCTAAGGTGAGGTCGTCCATTTGCTTCCTGATTATGTTTTCTAGTACTTAACGAATCACATTCGGCACCGAGACTGGTGTCTTCAACGCTTCTTCCCGGTCTCCTTTCTCATAGACTGGTATGACACTGAAGCAGCTCACAGAATCAGATGATGCAGCTCAAACAATTATTCTTCAACCCTGACACTAATCGTGTTTCATCCTCTGCTCACTCTTTTTTCTGCCTCCATCAGCCTTAGTCACATCCCTGTCTGTTTATCGCTTCTGCTCTTTTTAATCCATAATCCTTAGGCCTCTACCGCTCTGTCTCTCTTCTTATCCCATGTTTCTATCCACTTGTCTCACGCCTAATCCCGTTCCTGTCTTCCTCTCTCGCCTCAACCCCTGCCTCCCTCTTCCTGCGTCCTCCGCTGTCTATACTTTCCTGTCTCCCCTTCCATTCCCGGACCCCATCTTTTTTTTACGTGGACCCTTCTCATGTCTTGCCTGGTCATGACTCGTGTGTGCTTCCCTGAAGAAATCCTCCTGTCTCACGTCTCGTTCTTACCCTTCTCTTTCTCCCTCCCTCGTCATTCGTCTCGCCCCTCCCTCCTCTCCCACCATCATCTCGTTCTTCACCTCTTTATTCATATCCATTGTTCCCGCCCTCCCTGTCATTCTCCTCTCCTACTTAACCGTCCTCTTATCTTTGTTGTCATTCATCCTACCTATTATCCTGTATCTCCTCACATTACTTATTATCAGCTTCTTGTCTTCTCCCTCCAACATTAGTGCATCCCCTCCTCTATCTTCCCACATCACTTGTCACCACCCTCTCTCTTCCCACTCACGTCATTTCGTCCCTCTCTTTCTCTTCCTTTAGAGCCTCATCAACAGCATTTAGTTCTGTCTGTGGCAAGGAAACTCCATCACTCAGTCTACCACATTTCTCATCCAGGACCCATTTCTCTTTGTCACACATCCCATTCCATTTTTCTTAAACATTACCACGGAATATTAAAACAGTATCTTTTAGACGTACTTGAATCTTTTCAAGTGCACAAGCCTTTGCCTGTTCACTAGCAGCATTCACTCTCCCATTCGGTAATAATACATGACCGATACTCTGATCAGTAACTACTGTTTTCATCACAACTGATGTTTCTGATATCATCATCCTCATCGCGTCACAATCTCTTGTAAGAGATACAACAACACTGGTCCATTTCCACTCGGATCTGCCTTCATTCAGTTCAACAGACCAATTCTTCATATAAACAGCATAATCAAACCTCTTGCCTCTATTTCATATCCAAATATAACAGTCGTTTGTCTAATCATATTCCTAGTTTCTCAACTCCAGCTTCGTCTTTCCTCCACTCAGCAGTGAAGAATATTCATAGCATTAACATCACGAAACTTGGGCCTGGACTTTGTCGGGTGGCTGTAAGCAGGAAGGAGTGCACGGTTTGAATTATCTCGATATCTGCAGTTAAGTACGAAGCTTACGAAAAATGTATAATGTCCACAAGACGGGTTGGGTTCGGAACCCGTTAAAACGGTGAGGTGCTCGCTCAGTGGGGCTATGAAATGGCCGCGCCACTAGGGCTGCAAGGTGGCACATTATCCTTAATAAGCCTTGCTGCTGCTCGAATCGTTAACTGTTGTACTTGGGCGAACCACAAACCTCATGTTCGATTACGTAACAATGTTGTAATCTGAGGACCGGGCTGTAAGCTTCATCCACACGGGGGTACGGCACTGCTTGCCCCAACATGCACATCCAGAAACCGTGGGTGTTCGGGAAACAGAGATCAGGACGGTGGTTAATGGAAATTGTGGATCTGGTGGAAAAAAAGAAATGCAAAATCATTTGATAATCCGGCATATTAATCTGCTTCATCTTCCCAGCCTGTTAGCAAGCGAAAAATTTGGAATGAAAGTAGACTCGAAGGGCAGAAATGGATATGGTACTGTATTTATATTTCTTTTTGTAAAAACTAATTAATGTATTCATCTCTGATGAAGTACGTGGGGGAACGGAATGTGGACTGCAAGAGTTGGACAACTGGCGAGGTAATTGGGTAAAATGTGTCAGAGTTATTATGTTTACCAGGACGAGGTTAACGCCTATGTGTTACAACATGCGAAACACACACACGAGGCAACACAAGTGTAAAACTCTCTCCTCGTAACATAAACAGTAATTACACACACACAGAAGGGTCATGTCAAAGGCCAATGGTGTTAAGGGTGTAATGAAGACGTAGTTATAGTGAAGAGGAGCATAAAGAAAAGGGTGAAGAGGAGATGGTCTTTGAACCTAGCCAGCTATAACCATACAGTGCACTGAAGATGAGGACATACTGGACAAGGCCTCTGAGATGACCCGTTAGGATGTTGTGAAGATGCGTTTGGTTTTGTCTTCCACAGTAGTGAACATAATAACGAGTAATGGTGTGAGGGAGACACAGAGCGTTCACTTGCCAAGGCTGTTATCTTTTTAATTCAATAAATGTATCATGTTTCCGGGAAAAACAAGAGGTAAGATTTGGTCAGGATCGGTGAAGCTGCAGCAAAGTGAACGCAAGAAATCTATGTCCTCTGTTCATGCCACAGCCACCTCGACTTCCCACCTTTACGCAATGACATTGGTTTTCCTCGCCTCCCACGAAGGCCATACACAAAGCTGGTCAAGTGAGGCAGGATATACGATATCGCTCAACACGACTTTTCTTCAAAATCTTGGATATTCACACTCTGTTTATGACCATTTCATCTCCCTCACCCAATATGGAAGCCACACATAAAGTCTGGTTCTCACGTGATGGAGGTCAGGGAAAACCCCGTGGGCATGGGATGGACGGCTGAGCCGGTTTATTGCCCTCACCTGTGGATCGGCAGAGAGGGAGGGGAAGGGCCAAGGCAAATCAAGATCATAGTCAAAACTTTTCCTTTGACCACATTTCTAGTTAGTACTACAAGGTCATTCCACCGGACAGGCTCTGCAATACAGCGAAACCACTGTGAAATAATTGGGCAGACCTGTCCCTGTTTGATGCTTCAATTTCTAAACCCTCTGATGTACTCAAACCTTTTGAGCACCATAGCACGACCCTTAAGTATGATGGTTAGTACAGCTTCAAACCTGACCCTTACGAGTCAAGTCAAAGGTCAGGCTACATAGCACAGTCAAAGATCACAATAATGCTAGAGATGTTTAGCAAGTGTTGTCTAGTCTACACATCTAAAATGAAAGTTAACAATTTGTTAACACCAATAAAGGCTGAGATGCCTTGGTAAATGCGCTCTCACTGAAAATTACGAGAAGTCCAGCCAAACATATACCTGATATCTGGGGAGCAAGAACACGTGAGGTCAACTATGCCTTTCACGTCTCAGATACGACAAAACTTTTCTAATATCCAGATAACTTGGTTCGTGACGGGGCCTTTACCAGTGTGTGAGCCTTACATACTTCGTAGCGCTATGCCAAACATGCTAAAAAAAAAAACTTCCACTATGGAAGAGGGTAATTCGAACTGACCATTTATCAAATATATTTACATCATAAACACTATACACAAGAACGACATATCTGCATTACTTTAATCAATAAATCAGTGCCTGCAGACAATATGAGATTAAAGATAGTTCAGACGTTAGTAAGACGCTCGATGACAAATGAGAATGCAAACAAACTGTAGTGAATAAGAGAGGAGATAATAAAGAGTGGTGCGTGTTTGAAGGATAGCATTATCTCGCGGGCAGGTGAGTGTAATGAGATTTCCTTTGTTTAAACTGTCTCCTTAACAAAAAATACTCTACTGCAATGTCCTACAAGGGCAAGTGAATTACCTTTACAAGGATACCACACCTCCACTAGTAACACAACCAACGACAGAGTATTACCATGCAGCCAAACACTGAATAACTTTACTGCCGCCATCACTAACACCAAACAGCATCAACTGGATCATCATCACTATAGTGTAAATACACCTGCCATATGCATTTAGTCAGTCCCTGCCATATGCATTTAGTCAGTCTTAATCCCAGGATGGTAAAGAAACCAAAGTTGTACTTGAAGTAATTACACTTCAAGACAAATGTATTGTCACATATAAGGTCATAAAGACACTACAGAAGTCTTCACACTGAGCCCTTACTTTCTTCTCTCTGAACACATAAACATATCATACACTCGACACCTGCCCTGTGTTCAGGATCTCGCCTTAATCAGAAGCATTACCAACATCCTTTCCTCTACCAACATCTTTCGCTACATCCTTCGTCCTCCACATCATTGACAGCCCTACTCTTCCTACTCTTCAACAATGCCCTTTCAACAACTCGGCAACGACCAGCTCTCTACTACTTGGCTATTTCCCCAATACCTCCGTGAGTCAGTAATTTTGGCCCAACATTCTTGTACGCGGCAAAATGCTCCTGCTACCGCCCTCTCCACTAAACAAAACTGACACCTGCAAGAATGGCTAGTAAGGCGACCACACAAAGCCGACAGGAGCATCTTTTTAGCTGCTTTGGTGGAGCTCGTTCCATCTCAACAGTCAAGTCTAGGAGGCCACAGCGCACTTACAGCTGTTTCCATGGGAATAAAAGGTAAGCCAGAGCGGTCCCCATTTTACTTGCATTGTCTATTCATTCAGTAGATATAACGTGGTAGTACCGGCTGTAAGACCACATTCCCGGGTCATAACCAGGATCAATTTTAGCAAGAGTCTGGGTGTCGGGGCATCCAATATCACGCTAGCAAGTTAGCAAGGAGGTTTGATGTAACAAAGGTGAAAGCAAGCAAGGGGTCAAAGTAACACAGGGCAGGACCAGCACGGGTTAAAGCAAGCAGGCTTAAGTGCCAGCAGGAGTGAGGTCCAGCACCAGTTTGCATGGGTTAGAGCCAGAACTAACAACAGCTTGACGGGGCTTGCCTCCTTATATAAGGTCACTGTCCATGTGCAGCACAGCTGGTGGAACTTCAGTAGGTCTGCCCTCCCACCTCTCTGGATTCTAACGCCACTCCCAAGAGGGCAACAAGCCTTCTGCAGCTGATTCTCTTTTCTCAACCAGCTGCTGCACTTCTCTGCTACCATAAGCTGTTTCTTTTTTCCATGTCTCCTACAACCAGCTCCACATCTGCTGCTCCTCGCTGCTTCTACTGCCACAACCTAATGCTTCTCGTACGCCTATTAGTCCCCAAGCTCTGGTCTTACTTCCTGATTCTCATCGTCCAACTTTGGTGCAACCTCCTTCGGCTCTGTCGTCCAACTTCAGCATCAGCTGCTCCAACTCCTCGTACACATTAGGCAACAACTGATTCAACTACTTGTCCACTTTTGGTATCATCAGCTGTGGTTCCCTGTCCACCTCTGCTACCAGCCAGTGCTGCTGCTCTTCATGCACCTTTAATACCATCAGCTTAAAACTATTTTTCGTGTAACTCTTTCCCAGCTGCTGGTGCGCTTCATCCCACCCTGGCATCATAATCTGCTTCTCGTCCACCTCTGGTTGCACCTGCTGCTGTTCCTCGCTCATCTGTAGTATCAACACCAACTCTGGCCCCACATACTGCTCTTCCCCGTCCAACTGTTAACGCCTGCAACTGCTGCCTATCCTTTCTGCTACCACCTATTGCTAATTCTTGTCCTATCGTGGTACCAACACCTGCTGTTCTACCCGCTCCTATACCATATTGCTGCTCCCGTCCCCTCCGCCAACACACTTTCACACTCCGGGAGCTTCCCTAAAGGTGGTGTGGTAAGGAGCTCCTTCGACCAGATCTTATTCTTGAACAAATGACTCATTTCCTTCCACTTCTTTCCACCTTTTTCCTCAGCGCCTCGCCAACTACTCTCCTTCGTACTTTGCTATGGGGTTGGAGGCAATTTTCTACCCCTGCCACTGCTGTCGTAAGCTGTCTGCACGTGTCCCCGTCACCAGGGGTTTAAACCCAAGGCAGATGTCTGGCCGTTGCTTCCTTTAGTCTTGTGTGCGTAGACTGGCCACACGAAGACTGACTGTTACATCTCCTCCTCTCCTCGAACAGCGATGCTGAGGAATTCTCTTCCTCCTTTCGTTTCCCTCTCTTCCTGTTGCCTTCCTGCCTTTAAGAGTCGGGTGTACAAAAACCTGCGGATCCCTTGGAAATCTCTTCCTTTTTCTCTTCCTCTATTTCTTTTTACTTGAGATGGCCTCGACTTTGGTTATGTCAGCCAGCCACATACACACACAAAGCTCTCCCATCCTAATACCTTCCTCTTTCACCGTTCCATCCCGCTTCTCCTCCCTCAACCCCACTGTCATCTCTACTTCCTTCACCCTTACGCTATCTTCTCTACCCTCGTTCATATTCCATCTGTCCTCTCGTCCTCGCCGTCTCTTCCACCCATCTCCCTCCCTCCCTTACCATCCCGTCTCCCCACGTGAGAATAATCATAAGTTCTACACTACCCATAAATCGCTTCAGCCGGTCGCTCTCAATATTTATTCGGGAAACTCCATTATACCTCCAATATTGAACATGTAATAAAGGCTGAGACGGAAACATATATATATGGCCCAGGTCCCGATCATGCTGGGGCTGGATGATGCTGGTCGGCTACACCACACCTGCTGTCTCAGGATCGCTGACACACCTGCTGCTCTTACACACTTGTAACAGTGGTCTTTCACACTGCCGACACAGCCGGCTGACCAACACCTGGCAGTGAGAGGAAGGGGGGGGAGTAGACCGTACAAACCATCCCAGGAGGATCTCCCAACAAAAACCCTTTAATCCGTTCTGGCATAACATTAAGGGCAGGCAAAGTGCCTTTGACCTTAAGACGCTAATCTCTTCAGTCTCAAGAAGGAGTCCTCGTCCGTCTTCCAGAAGTTACCGCCATTCGCGGCTACGGTGTCGCATGAGGCTCTTTTAAGATGTGTTGCTCCTGACAGCCATAAAAAATCGGTAATTACTGAAAAGTCTAAGTTTCTGGAATCCTAGGAGGAAAGACTCATATCAACATAACTCTCGTGCTTTTAGCACTGTCTGCCAGACCTTGAGAAAGGCTCACTGGTCCATTTTCCAACACTGAAACAATATAAAAAAGCTACAACAATCTTCGAGGTTTTGACATCGAAAAAAAAAAAAAAGCTCTTTTGAAAATGCAAAAGAAAAAAAATCTAGATCCCGTTTTCAAGTATTTTGAAGTGAAAAGGCGACTTTGCTAACTGTGATGAATCCCCACTTCTATATTCAACTCCTTAGCATTTACAGGAGTGGACGGAAATGAGCTGGAGCCTGAATCAGTTAGTCTGCAGGAAAAGGTCATGCGGTCTTCAACATCTAACGATCTGCAAGAAAAAATTGAAAATCTTAAAAGAAGAAGAAATCAACACTGTCGGTATACAACGCAGAAGGACGTAAGCGACTGATCTTAAGAAATATGAAATCGTGTTTTGAAGGATTGGATTACATTCCCGAACGTCTACGGAAACGTAATGAGATATGAGTTTGACATTCTTTATAAATCTTCAGGTCCACTTGTATGCGTGAGAAAATACCTTAAAGTATGAAGTCCATAAAAACCAATTACTAAAACGCCAAAAAGATGGCGCAAGTCTACAGTCCTTCTTGATCCTAACACCGACAGCCTTCTCCTCAAACACTGAACGGCTGACTCTCCTGAGGCACTAAAGAGCAGGAATCCCATTAAGCTATTGGTAAGTTGAGGATTTTTCAGGGATCAGCTTGGCAAGTCGATGATAACTTCACAGACCGTTCTATCGATATGAGTTCATTCTTAACAATGTAAAGGATGTTTCTTTTCTTTTTTTTTCAACTACTTACAGGAATGTTTACTGATGCTAGTTCGTATCAGAAGTGAATTTGTTACACAATATCGAAGTGATGAATACAATAATTCAAAAAGTTATGTTAAATGTAAGAAATAAAGAATATACCACAAACTCATTTTTGTAAAGTATAAGGTATCTGAATATGTAAAAAGTTTGCGTAAACCCTTTACGAATGACAATGTTTGTGTTTGCGCGCATCATCCCTTGCGAATATTTGAAAACTGACGTTTCAAACTGACATACACTGCGGCTCTATAAACACTGAGTGTTCTTACTATTCTGAAGAAATGGCTCTCCTTGTACTCTAGATTGCTGACTTCTGACCTACACTATCCCCTGGCCTCCCAGCCACCTCAAATCCTTCCTCACCTCCCCAGGTGCCATTCAATCTCGCCGCGACGCAGACATCACTCCAAAGACCTAGGCACCGCCTGCAACAGCGCCAACATCGCTCCCCCACACCACTTCCACGCTGGCAATCATTACCTTCAACTCCACCACACTCCTGGCGGCTGCATGGCGCGCCTCTCAGCCACTCCTTCCCTCGGAGTCCAATTTACCTCCTGCCCCATAACTTCCTTAACAGCACAAAGGAAAACTAGCTACTTACCACAAGACACACGGAAAACTAGCTACTTACCACAAGACACACCAATCCACTACACCACCAACACTTACCATCAGGTAATGAAAAGATATATGAAATCATATAAATGAAAAAAAGTAATTAAAGAACATGATTAGCAGCTACAAACACCATCTGCATAAATACTGTGGATGCTGGTATAAATGGTAACTAATGACGTTTGGAGAAATAGGTCAAAGTTCAATACTGCCTTGTAACAAAGACCTAGTACATGACCTGGTTTTGCAAGACATAACATCCAGATAAAAAAAAAATGTAAGGCACCTTTGACCTCTCCAGAAGCGATGGAATACAATCCTGTGCATCACGCTGGCTGTAACAGAGCCTGAGTTAGCAGTGGGGACAAGAATATAATACAGACATACTGAGAAATAGCATGATGGAGAGAAACACAAGAATGTCAGATAATAACAATTCCTATTGAGGTTTAAGGGTGAGATAGGATGGTGGAGATGGGTTGAGGGGGAGTGCTGATGACTGTGCAATCCCGCCTGTTAGCTCACCTCTTCTTGCCCAGGAGGAGGCTGCACAGGTACAGCTGGTGCACCTGCTCCGAAGTCAGTTCGCCAGTCGAGGACATGGTCATTGTGACTCATCCCAAGCTACCTGCCAGCCCAAGACCCTCGCTCGCTCCTCCCACAATCACCAGCCAGGCTCACCTGGCGGGCTAGCGGCCCACACTATCGGGAGCCAGGGCGGCCGCTGGACCAGCCGTGTACTGCTGCTGCTGCTGCTGACGCGAGGGTGCTCTCCTCGACGATCACTATTAAGCGATGCTCGTCGTCGAATTTACATATACATGTCCTCAGCAAACACTTAAATTTACATGTGGACTTTATATTACAAGCAAGTGTCCATCTGCTCACGCGTCTCGATGTTAACCTGTGCGGGACACAGAGCCTGAACCTGGTAGGGCGACACGAGACCTGCGCGCACGCCAGCCGGCCTATGCTGGGTGGTTAGTGGCCACGGTGGAGGGAGCGGACAGGGGAGAGGTGTTGGTATTTTGGAAGAGTAAGGCCTAAGGTCTATTTAGATAAAGTCAAGGGGAATGGCCTGCACAGATCCACATCTTCAACGGCGGGCCACATTCTGAACGACTCGGCCACTGTTTCACTGTTCACTATCATTACAGACTTGGGCCTAGAATTTTTTTCATTTACTAGGATCCCCAGGTATTTTCAGAACAAAACACACTGCTGGAGGCGTGGGTGAGAGCATGACAGCCAGGCGTGTGTGCAAGCGAGTCTCCCGAGGCGCCTCCTTCCCGCTGGAGAGCTGCCACGACGACTGGTCCTCCTCCACCTGCTGTGCTACGCCCTCCACGCTCACCTCACATCACTCCCTCGGCAACATGTCCCCCGCCGTCACTATCCACTCTGTAGCTCCACTTACACGTAAACACTTATAATTATATCGCCTGCGGAACAAGGGGGGGTTGTTACTGAAATTCATAAGCCATTACGGTTATGATTATGTTGTGTGTGGCTCGCAGCGTTCTTACCGTAACTCACATTCCCCCAACACCTGCAATTATGTTGCAGGTACAACTATGAGTGCTAAAGGTAATTCACCAGCCGCCGCGGCCATTTACGACGCTCCGAAAAATGACCATAACCATCAACGTCAGTCGGTGGCCCAGCAATGCTTCTTTACCCAGCTAACTGTTAACACGGGCAGTGCCAACCGCGGGCTACAGCCACACACCAACCAATGATATACCTCAGCGTACATCACACTTATAGGAACACACCGAACCGTCACTCACACGGGCAATCATCAACCAATGTTAATTACATATTATCTCCAAAGGAGTATATATATATATATATATATATATATATATATATATATATATATATATATATATATATATATATATAT
>JAYMFT010090483.1:0-14040 GCA_038088735.1 Panulirus argus | reverse complement strand
AGAGAGAGAGAGAGAGAGAGAGAGAGAGAGAGAGAGACAGACAGACAGACAGACAGACAGAGGGGTCAATAACTTCTGAAGTTAGCAGCCCCAGCAGTGACCCCGCCATGTAAAGTGGTTATTACTTTTGACAAATTTACGCATACACCTCAGGCACCGTCTTGTTGCTAACATCCCAGCCAACTTTTTTTTTAAGAAGCAGTTATTGCCCTAGACAGCTTTCGTATGAATGTGGCCGCGAACGAGTTGAACTCTTTTAACATAATTATCTGTTGGAATTTAACTTTTCAATTAAACGCAATAAATGAAATGAATAAATTCGAGGCTATCTTTTTTTTTTCAGTTTTCTCACGATTTGCAAATAACATCCCCAGTAGGAGTTATCGGAGATGTCAACATCATTCTGTTTTAATGAGTTCCGTAGTTGATATCTGACGATTTAGATAATTGAGAAAGGGGGAAAAAAGTTTGTCCACAATATTGTAAGACCTTGAAGCCTAGAATATCCATAACTGCGTAAATTACATGACATAACCTGATGAGGGGTTGAGTTTGGTTGCAAGATACTCGATCATTACTCAAATACCGTATTAAACTCTGTGTGCAGCAATTTTTTATGTTACAAGGGCTAGCCAGACCTGCTTGTCTAAAATATATCCTGACTTGTCTCTGTTATTACTCTGTTATTACTGCTTGGACTTTAAAAGCCTAGCAGTGTTATTACTGCTTGGACTTAAAAAGCCTAGCACGTACATTAGAATGAAGTCGAGTATGAGCCATTTGGTCGTTCCACAGTTGTTGCTAGCATTACCATAATCATCGACTGAACTCTTAACCGTTGATAAATGGTTGAAAAACGGAGGGACCCGAGTCAAGTCCTCCCAGTTGAACGACGAGGAGTGTGGTTGCATGGTTGTTCCTAAGCGAATCTTCTTCCTCCTGGAAATTGAAAATAAGAAAATAAAACAAAATAAAGATTTTATAATGAACGTGACGTGTTCCCCAACGTTTATTCTGCAACAGACGAGCGACACCTGGCCGGAGACAAAAAGTAATCCTTGTGTCTGACGTGCTACCCAAAGGATAGGAAAACAAGGAAAAAGAAAAGGCACATTTTTGGCAAAGTTCTACAGAGATTTATTATTTCAAGGGTCAAATGTGACGTATTTCAAGGGTGACGACCTTTTCGTCACCTATTTGTCTTATAAAAGTATATATATGAAGTTTTTGTTCTTTTACTGAATAAGTCAAAACAAAGCAGTCTTGGGAAAGATGATAAAAATGGTATATATGAATGTAACGGGAAGAGAAAACAGGTGGATGAATGGAACAAGGAAAGACCATGGCTGTTGTCAAGACCCTGAGGCGAGTATAAGAGCCGTTGCCACGACTAACACGTTGCACTCAGCTGATCACATCTTGCGATACGATATTCATTCTAAGTATTTGAACAACTATCTGATGTTCTACCATAAGCCCATAAAGAAACTCATTACATACTGTGGCGATAAAGACGTACCGATACTACTACTTAATATAAAATCTATTTAGACATGATATTCAAGGAAGCGTATTTTTGCGTTAATATAAAATCTATTTAGACATGATATTCAAGGAAGCGTAGTAGTGCGGTTCTCTCTGCCCTGAACTTAGACGATCATTCTTTCTCCCTCTCTCAAGTTTCTTTGTCGTCTGAGTACCAGCCTCTAGGAGGACGGCTTGGCCACAGGCTCAACAATACTCCTGAGGGAGAGGTGTGTTCCGTTCAGGTAGTCAGACCTGCAGACGACGCCAATTTTAGGGTTAGGTTAGGTAATCGTTAGCTCGTCTGTCTTAACTGATAACCGTCTACCACTTAATGGCAAAGTAACCAAACACATTCTGTTGTCAGCCCTCGATAAAATATCCATTGCCATTTGAATATGGTAATTTCAACCTTTCTTGGACGTGACTAGGCAAACGTTGTCGTTTGCACCACCAACAGTACTAAATTAAATCTAATAGGAATTTTTTTGCATAATTCAAGGCTTAAACACAAATTCTCAACTTTGTTGAGCTTTGATTCATTTACAAACACGGGATATCTAAAGCTAATTAGAAGAAAAATATACATCAAAACAATATCTGATTTTCATGTTTATAAGTTACTAATTATCATATTGTTGACGGTAAAATATGTAGACACATACGGAACCATTATTTGGTGTTGCAATAAACACTGATGGTTCGTTATCTTGCTCATGTTGAAAGATGATTTAGATGGAGGAGTAATTACGTAGCTCTACAAATCACGTACACAGGATCACTTGGAAGAAAAATATTCCACTAAATCAATGTTTAGCAGGTGGCCTCTTGTCTCCACGGAGCAGGTTAAAAGCTTGATTCTTCGTTTTTTAACAAACATACCTTTGGAGTTGTAAGAATGATTAGTTATGGTCTTCATGTACACATAATGTGCATTATAATGATTAATGAATTATTAATGTTCTATGTATTTTATGTTTCACAAGTTTAAGAATGGAAAAAAATTCCTTATTTCAATTAGAAGAGGTAAACAGCAACTTATTATCTACGATTCGATCTTAATGCAAAAATAAGTGCTAATATACTGAAAACTATGCATAGGATCACACTCTGCAGCTGGGCTGCAGCTGGGTTACTCAACCATGAACATTTGACGTTGTTCGAGATGAGGAAGTGCACACATAATTACTTTATACACTACACACACACACACACACACACACACACATATATATATATATATATATATATATATATATATATAAAGACCCCATTTCATGAAACTAAGTATATTTCGTTTACGATGCATTGATTTCGACGCCTTCCACACATCCTTTTAAGTACAAAGGTTACGCATGACATACAAAAAGGGACCTGACCATATATACACTGACTTAATGACACTTTTTCCGACAGAATCAGGTGTTCATTGAAAGACATAACCTAACATTTTCAGTATGGTATTCAAACATCGAGTTCAGAGATGTCATAAATGAATAGTTACATGGTCCATGGACTAAGTACTATAGCTTCAAGGCACTGTATATTACTACGAGGTTAAATTCTAGGTTATGGATTTCTGAAGATTCAGGGCGAGCATTCCGCACAAATCAGCCAATTACCTTACAGCCTTTCTATGCCACCCATAGCCAGTTACTTGACAACGACCACCCAATGTCGATATCCAACTCGCTTTTAACCAGTGGCTCCTCGGGCGTGAACCTGGTAATCGTAGAACCACTCTTGACCTACATGTGTAGGACGAGGCCTACAAATTACTGTTTTGATAATAAATTTATGTGTGTGTTCCCACAATACGGCAGAAGAATGTCCGGAATTTTTGGTGGTTTACAAGTCACTGTTTTAAGTAAGGCGTGAATACCGTTCTCTGATTTATGCGTCACCAGTTGGTAAATGCGGACGGCACCGTCGAGAATTCTACCCTAACCTACGAAAACTAATCTAAACAAAAAATTTTGAAGTAAATCCCCATCGCATTTACGAAACATTGAGGATTTCTTTATTCAAATGTATGCTCTGCCTTCTGTTATATGATTGATTTATCCCTGTATCTTAGTCATTGATGATGGTACCTGTGACAAAAACATTAGCCACTAAAAGTTGCATAATGTGATAAGGTTTATCGAAAGTCTTTTCATTCTTTTCCTTATTGATTTTCTCTATGTCTTTGTGTATGTGTGTGTGATTACTTATCACACAAATTTTCAGATCAAAGTATTCTGTCCACATCCATTATCTCTTCATTTAGTCAGTCACCATTGATTCTCAAGTCATACAGTAAAGTACTTCTCTATCTTTTTTAACGTTGCATACTAATTTCATGTTATGTGCTCTGGTTGTTCTACCCTACATCTTTTAAAGGACTGCTCTGAATGTATATAGTATAATGATATCATGATAATTTCACAGTCCCCTCCTAGCAACTTCTAAATAATCTCTAAAAATGTTAATGCGTTACAGCGCAAGTTGGGTCCCATGTCAGCCGCTGCCAGTGGGAGACGAGTCTCAGGCTGTACCCAACTAAACCTTCTGTGACAAATTGCCACCCATCACTGACATGTAGCAACACTTGCAGGTGGGTTTTGCTATAATCATGTGTTTCACAAGTTTCAGCAGCACAATTCAGTTATTGGAACTGGAAAAAGGGGAAGAGCAGAAAATGAAACCTTTCCTTACTTAATCAAAACAAACACAGCCCCTTCGCTTTACTCGACCTTGCAGACAAGTAAATCTTGTGTCGTAAGATTGTTCTGCCATAGGTGAGTGAACTACTGACCTCCAGGTAACCAACCATCAGGACTTAAACTACCATACACAATCTTAACGGTCAACATATTTTCCTACCAAGACATTCAATTATAGTGTACGAAGTAGCTGGCGGGAAGCAACAACCAGCCTTAACTCTTGCATCGATCTGAACTAGATTCTCGCGCTCCTTAATATGTAAATGAACCTTATGGAAGAACGATCTAAAGCTAATAATGACTGCTTTGTCCATGATCAGTATATAAATATACTGTGGTACTTCGATATATACAGGACTCCTCTCAGCCTAGGGATATGCATGAAAAATTTTATTATAGAAAATAGCAGTTATTTCATAATGAAGAATGGGCACTCGTGTTATCCCGGGCTTTAGTTTATGTTACACTCGGTGCTCGATAATTCAGCGCGGCGTCTCCCGCTAGTGGGCTAGGCTGCCACCACCTCGTCTGCCCACCTCCTCCCGCACACTCTCACATAGTATTAACTCCCTCTCTCTTCACTATATATATATATATATATATATATATATATATATATATATATATATATGAGAGGATATTTACACACGCACACTCTTAAATTTCCCGTACTACCAAGTTATACTTCCTATTTACTAAACTTGTTCCACATTGTAATGATCTCGCTGAAAAAAATACTAATTGTCCTTCCTTACTTTTATAATGTCCCGTTTCCTGTTTGCGTCCTCTGGATTGCAAAGAACTGGTCTTCTCAAATCACCTCCAACTCCAGTAACAACAAAGGTTAATATCTCTGTAGCGCAGTCATGTACTCCTCTACAAGAAAGACACTTACATATCTTGATTTGACCAAGCCATCCTGAGTTAGCTAAGCCTATCCTAATTTCTAATTGGGGTGTACAGGTCAAGCTGAGTTTTATCAGACAAGTCGATATGAGATCAGACGCTTAAATGTGAAGTTTATGGATGTTGTAGTTGCTATGTGCGTCGTTGTATAAATTTGTTTATAAACTACAATTTCCTTAAGATTAAGTATCTGATTATATCAGCCTAGCACAGCGCAGTCATACTGTTCTACTCCCCTTGTGCACGACGTTACGACAATTAAGCATGAAGTTCGACCCTTGAGCACGACAGTGCGACCCTTGACCAAGAAGGTACAACCCTAGAGTACAATGATGACCTGGTCTTTAACTTGATCTATATGGGTCAGGTCAAAGGCATGCCATCATACCTAGGGGTCAGACCATTTAGGTCAAAGGTGTTTATTATGATCCAAACTAATATAGAAATATAAGGGAACTAGAGGTCAACATGTCTTACCTCGTCAAGTCCCGATCTTTAACCCAACCTCCCCTCTAAGGGGTACAGCATTATTGGTTTACTTTCTTATGCGCTGTACTTCTTGGTTCCGTAAAAACCAGAATGCGGACGACGCAAATCGGACGTTCGAAAATAGGAGTCTCATGTTTTAGGCTAAATCTATACTAAGTACTGAAACTCGAACTTTTCGTGGGAACTGGGGTGATGTGGTTGATGCTTCTGTTTCGTAATAGGCTTCTCACGTCCAGTGATCCTCCTCGTCCTCTTGTGAAGTAGTGTTATAAAAAAGGATTGGTGTGAATCATTTAACAAAGATTGAACAGCTTTTGACGAATTTCTGGAACAACTTTTCCTGGTAGCAGTTTCTGAAGGGTGTTATACTAATCCAGACTTATATTCCCAACATAATTACCCTATAGCCTTGTCACAATGGATACAATATTTAAGGCCCTCAAGAAAGGCATTTGGTGATCTGCCAAGAAATCAAATACTTCCAGAAGTATTATTATCCATTAGTAAGACTGACGTACTTTGTTTTTCTTGTTTCAAGGTGTCTATCCTAGAAGATGGTAACATTTTGGGGGAGAACTGCTCCGTTACCTTCGGAGTCCATGTACATACGTGGAGTGCTCATCAACACCTTAGCTAATTTTTATCTCCGTGTTAACTTTTCAGGCACTGTTTTACTTATGGCCATGTAAGCTCATATGCAAATGCGTTGTGACACGCACTTCAACATAGCACGAAAATTAGGTCGTTCTGAGCTACATTTTGCTCCTCGGAAACTTCGTAATCTGTGGTTCCTTTTTCTGAGGAAGTTGTGAGGGCCAGATTACCCATTATGCCAAGGATGCCATGGCGAAGGGATGCAACACATTATCCTTCCTGCTCACTGACATCATTTACAAATTTGTCTTTGAAAAAGAACGAATCAAACATCTTAATTTTTAATTGCCTTTTTTTTTTCTTGATTGCAAGGATTGGTTCCATCTTTGTTTTTTGCGTCATTTGTCATATCAAATACACACTTCTGTTGGAAAGTATCGTTTTTGGTGCTTAAAGAAACAGTAGGTAAATTAAGAATATGCATTATCTAAATCAAGTACTGCAAACAACAAATTCACTGATATCAAGGTGCCCGAATACTCTGATCGGTAGAAGGCTCCTTGTCGTCTAATTCAGTCTTATTAAGTTCCCCCTGCTTTCTGTGGCGCCCCTTCAGCAGCTTTGATTTTTAGGCCTTTGGCATTAAAACTCCACCCACATACTCACCGACAGTAGCTAGGGTACCATATGGTTCTCGAATATATGACATATTTACATACATACGCATGTACAAAGACAGAGGTCAGCTTATACGAAGTGTTACTGATCATGCGTCAGCACGGGTCCTTCCTCGGATGGGCCCGCACGGATTCGAATCATGGGCACAGCCCACTAGCAAGCAAGCTGCTCATGCTTTCCTCAGGTCTGGTCGATAGATAGGCTGGTGTGTATCTGTGAGTACACACACACAGGAATAAAGACATGATACGCATATATGAGGCTAAAGGTTATGAGACGGGGAAACGCGTGTAAAATTCTCTCCCTGGAATACACAGATATTAATGTGTACACACACACCTTCCTTGGGTACGCCTGTCGTCGGTAAACCTAAAGAGCAACTTAATTACCGTTATTGACGTGGCCTCTTCTCGATCACAGCTTGTCTAGGATTATCACCTATAACCCGTACCAACAGCGGCCCTTAACTGATAATCACTCCCTTACATATAAATCATGCATTGAAAAATTTCATAGCTATGATTATAATCATTATCGGCGGCGTGGTAGGGTACGGGAGAGCGGCACAAGGCCGCGGAAGTTACGAGACGGGATAACTAGCTCGTCAGGGGACGACGCCAAGTTTGGCGGTGCGCTGTGTTCTCGTATCAGCAAATTCGAGAAGTTTCGTGGCTTTCAGGAGGTATCAACGAAACGCACCTTAAAGTCATAACTCTCAGAGCGTTATACTCACCAAAAAAATAAAAGTCCTGGGAAAATCTATATAGGTGTGGAGGTAAAATTCCATATAAAGTAAACAAACAAGGATGGGGTGCGTTGCAATGAATATAGACAACTACATTTAAAATTCAGACATGAATTTCGTATGTTAGTGTAATTTCTGAATGAAGGCTATTGGTTGAGGATAATAAATCAAACGATATGGAGAAAACATCTTTTATTATACAATCGTATCTATCATCTTTGGTGTGCCTCACCTCTGTGGAACTCAGCATTATCAAATTCCGGATGCAGTGACAATCTATTAATCTTCCACCTAATGATTCCTTAACATGTTTACAACACAATTATTAGATGAGATAGGCATATGTAGTGTAGCCTGTCTGATCAGTATCACAACTACAAAAATGATTCATTCTTATATGCCCAAAATAATATTTTAAAATCACACTGGCTATGATAATGGTGACGTTATCACTTCATTAAGAAATCAACTGGTTGAATAATATAGTAGACAAATCATCTTCCTTTTGTCGCCAATGGAAAAAGAAATCTGAAGGCCTCAGCGCGAGATGCAGCAGCCTAGCGGGAGTTTTAAATTCAAATCCTTCCGCTGCACTGCACCAAATTCATGATGACAGCATTATTAATAGACGCAAGTCAGCATACCTCAGTACGCTTAACAGCTGAATTCTATACAGATCAAGTGATGCTATGAGTTTTCGAATGTATGGAATGGAATGTACTAATGGTAGTCTGTGAAAGATGTTATTAATAAACTGTACTTGTTAGCTTTGGCGCAGTCTTATAAAGAAAGAAAACAGACTTTCATACTCAACATAGACCAACATTTAACGAATTACGAGAAACAAGAATTAAGCTAGATAAACTTATACATCTTTATATCTGTATGTCCAGCCCTGAGCCACTTGCCCTTGCCGTAGCACACCAGTTTTGTAGTCGACCTTGCAGAAGTAAGTGTTGTAGCTGGGAATATGCCCAGACAACCTGTGATTCAACTGCCACATTGGCCAAACACTCATTTTACAGTACGGTTCGGTAGGGCGGGTATACCTTTCAAAGAAGGTGCGAGGACCTCATCCTAACTGTCAAGCGTTCCAAGCCGTTGGCCACGGCCCAGTGAAGCAAATTGTTACCTAAAGGTAACCTCTGTTAAAATCCACCTTCGCCAAACGTATACCACAATGATAGGTTTAGCATCATACATGCCATTTTATTGATGAAAGTGGTCATTGTCTAAAGGAAATGTGTGCAGTATTTTATGAATGATGGGATAAGAATGTATGAAAATAACATTTGGTAGATAGATATTTTACACAAGAATCCATTGTCATAAAAAAGTAAGCATTAAAGCAGAATTGAGTTGTTTTATTTCACTCTAAGAATATTAGACTAATCAGAAGTACTTTTGACGATGGAAATTATTAAAGATGCTGTCGGTCGAAAATTGTACGTAAAAGTTCAGGCGTTTTTGCTGCTGACAGTCTCCCATGTCGACTTTCCGTTATCTACAGAGACGTTCTATAAAGCAATGCAGTGAATATCCGAGGCTTAAAATCACAGCCTTTAGAACCTGTACACAAGGTCCATTACGTTGGTCAGACAAAAAGAATTTCTGTCGATTAGTGAACTTAAACTATAGCCAAGTATTTATTCGCTGTTTTCAGTGGCTTAAGATAATCAGAAGTTGACAATAATGCTTCCTATACTTCTCATACATACTTTGGCACAACGAAGAATTTGTCAAGATAACGGAGTTAGAGCTGAAGTGGGAATGTTATGGCTTTAGTCTCTTCTCCGGTTGTTGGTATCAGTTTTGCGTTCTAAGGATTTGACGTAGAAGAGTCTTACATACTACTGCTGAAATTGTCTTACGTCCTGTTATCAGTTTTATGTTGTGGGTTCAGACGAAGTGAAGCATGAATGTTTGTCAAATCTTTGCGAAAGGTTAGATATGCTTGACATGGCACTATAAGCCATTACAAGGAAACGATAGGATGCTTCTTCTAGGTCATAATAAAGCTAACGAAGACCACTTCAATTATCTCAAAGACAGCCGGGTCAGCTCAGCTGATGCCTGTTCAAGAAACTGAAACACTGCACGGCTATGCTATTGCTATTAGACGTGGTGTGGAAAACGAAATTTAAGATTACCTTTCGGTTAGAGTGTAAAATAAAGTATTCGTCACTTTTTTGTTGAATATGCTTTACATAATCTATAAAACAAATGGAGACCTGTTCTAGTCATTACGCTCTTTACTAAATTCCTGGCCCGTTATTCATAATTAGTAGCTAATGACAGGCATGCAGATTGTTCAGTGATACATGCACAAAAGCTTCATTTGCCGTACTGGAACTTACAGCTCTCTGAACGATATTGTGTGTGATAACTATCTCAGACGGGGTTTTCTGGAGTAAGTTGGCCTGCAGTTAAACCTCACCACGCCATGGTCATTGATGCAGTTTACCCAGTGGAAGAAATTTTACATGTAAACTGTTTTCAAGCCTCGCTCGTTCCTTGTTCCATGGTCCTCTCGTACTGCAACAACTCTTGCTGATGTCGAAGGAATTAGATAAACTTTCTAAAACTTTAAACACCTTGAAGCATAACAGCAATACCTTTGAGCACGACGGTACGACCCTTGGTCATAATGCCCTGACCTTTGATATGACCCTCAAGGGTAATGTCAAAGACAAGTCCATCATATCCTAGGCACGTACCATCGTGGTCAAGGGGTATCTTGTTCCCTAATTGGCTTCTATAACAGAATAACGTAGACTCAAGAATTATCTGCTCATATACTTACACTTCTATAATCACTCTGTCAAGAAAAAACTTCGTCAAATATCCAGATAAGGCCTATATAACGTTCGTATTTAGGATGACAAAGAGGCATGTTAGCTTCATTAAGTATAATAAACTTAGTGCAAGTTTGTGGTAATAAGATTATTGGAAATTCCCGTATAGTCATACGGCTAATTTCCTCAATGGTTTTTAATTTCATATTCAGCATCATTACGAGGGTGGGATGGTTAGCGTGTGAGGGAAGGATTGAGGCAGGAGACCCAGCCGGTGCGGGAAACCTAGGCTGAGTGGCCCAGGATGCAGCCTCGCGCCGACCACAGCAACGTCTTGATCCTGTCTCTGATGAGCTTGGTGCCGTCCCTGCTGAACCTCTCTCCGTGCAGGTGGCACGGCTTGCCTCGCTGTTGCTCCATGCAATCCAGAAATTCCTGCAGGCAAGCAGGAAGCAGAGGTCACTTTATTCACAGAAGCCGACGCGACACTTGTAAAAGCATGCCTCAGTGTCGAAGTTATTTTGATTGTAGAGGTAAAATAATGACATATAGAAGGGAATGGTTAATTTACGGCTTTTGAAATTGGAGATATTATAAAGAAGAGAGAAGGACGAAAGAAGAAAGACAGTCCTAGTCCCACAGCTTCGCTGCTCGGGGAAAGAGGGGACTATAACGATCAATCCTCATGTAGCAGGTTCCAGAATACCAACTATGGGAAGGAGCAGACAGTCGTGTGCCACTGTCCTTGTCTTAATTAAGGGCTCAGAACACACGCAAGCAGCTCACGACAGAAGTGGCAGATATGATAACAGTTGAACAGAGAGAAAAGCAACACCTTGACAAACGGAAAAGGGATACTTGAAGAGAGCTGACAGCAGGAGAATCCTAATAGAGGGAACAGGATCCTGGGAGAAGGAAATAGGATCCTGGAGTACGGTTGGCAGGATCCTGGAATGGGAGGGATACTAACCTCCCTGATCCTGCAGGTCTCCTGGTAGCCGGGCTCGTGGCTAAACTCGTCGATGACCCTGGTGCCACACGTGTGTAGGTTACGGGCGTGGCAAGCCTCTGGCGGGGAAAGACATGGGGAGGTTACTCTTGAGTTACATAGGCTGTCAAGGTGGCACCTGGTTGTCTGAGTGGCATTTAGTAGTTGTCTAGGCGGCGCCTGACAGTCTAGGTAGTTCTTGGAAGTCTATGTGGCATCCGTCAGCCTAGATGACACCTAGCAGTCATTCGCGTAGCACATGTGAGTCATCTAATTTGATAGTTGAGTGTGGCAATTGAAGTATGACAGATTCAGCAAGAGAGTCGGGGAGTGTGACATTGTAAGTATGACAGATTCAGCGTGAGATACAAGGTGAGTGTGACGGTTGAGTAAAATAATTGGGGTGAATGAGTGCCATAGTCAAGTATGACAGGACTAGCTCGAGTTAAAGTGTCAGTCAGGTTGAGTGTATCGAGTGAGTAAATCACCCGATGGACCAGGTCATCATAATTATAAATTGTTTTTATTCTTTCCAGAAAATATAGACGCTGATACATAAAATAGTATACGGCAACACATATAGAAACATGCAGAAATATATCAGCATGCATACGCTTATATATATATATATATATATATATATATATATATATATATATATATATATATATATATTGATTACTGCTACTATTGCACATCATGAATATCACTGACTACACTGCATTACCGATGCCCTTATTACTGTACATGCAGCAGTGAAAAATGAAATAACAAATAAGTTACTGAAGGACGTTGTCAGTAGTTTTGCCGGAAAGCCAGGCAGTTATGGCCTTCGGCTAGTTTACTCTCAAACCACGATTTGGATATTTGTGTTATAGGCTACGCTTGTTCCATTGGTCTACACCACTGGAACAAGTGTAATGGGTTATGAGTAAAGTAAGGTATAGTTACCCACCCACATAACCCAGACCAAAGGAATTCTACATAAGACAGAACGACCCATCTCCACTATTCAGATCCCAAACAACCCAAAAACAACTAAACACTTAGTCTAGCCCAAAACAACCTAGACCATCCCTACTAAACAACCTTTTTTCTTGTCAATCACACCATCCCATTAAACCGTAAAGCTCAAGATAACTCAGACTAACCCTTAAGAAATGAACTCTAAACGTTCATCAACCTTCCCAGCCGCCTATAAGCAAGAATAATTTAGCATAACTGAAGTCAACGCGACATGACTGTCTAACTCATCATAACCCGGACCCACATGCAATTCACTCTCAAGCACAGCCGTAGCATCTAACTGCTTTGCGCGATACAACTGTGTCCTGGTTCTGTGGCAAGGCTGCTCGCTCTTAGTCTGGAACACGCTTTTGGTTATGGTATCACTTGTCGCGTCTTGTTTGTCTGTGCATCTTAAGCATTATATCAAATACGGATACGAAGGTTTGCCGTTTTATTAAGATGCTGTTTTATTAGCTATTCGTCTCAGTGAAGTGTAGGTAATATACCTAGCAGGTGCGTGGTTATTGCTGATGGGATTTCAGCAAATAAGGGATTTCTATAAGCGTTTAATTTTATGCAGAACAATTGCTAATATGTCTTTTTTGACATGAGTAAGTACAAGTTGTACAGGGAAAGAACGGATGTTTTCGAAAGTGAACGTCTCATCAATAAATTATTTGGTGACGTTATGAAACAAATTATTATTTTCTTTAATTTTTATGTGCTTCCAGTGTGTCAGGTGAGGTCATTATATTCTGTTTGCTGATTGGTTGAAATTTGATCGCGCTCATTTTAAAGGAGAGCAATATATTCTGTTTGCTGATTGGTTGAAATTTGATCGCGCGCATTTTAAAGGCGAGAAAATCACTCATTTCCCACGCGGGAAAATATCATTCCGTAAGAAGACGAACTTGCGCTATGAGTGTTCTCCCAAAATTCTGGATTTTCTAATGCTCATTGACGTTTGAGTTGTGTTATGTGACTCGTTTTCGCAGTGTTAATAATTTCACATTAGTTTCTACGTTTTTCATGGAGATAAAACGTCATTACCGTGGAAGGATTCCACCGCTTCTGGCCGTGGTCCGCTATACCTTCCAAAGTAAAGGTAAGGAGGACAAACTTAAATGTAGTTGTGCCGTATACCTAAATCTAAGGGTGTAAGGAGGCAAAGACCCCGGCAATGTAATTTAGATGATTAAAGTTAGCCTAAGTTAGATCAGTTGCTTCAACTTGGTTTGTCTAGTATGGTTTGTTGGGTTTATTAGGCTAGGTTGCTTGGATAGATTAGGAACCAGGCTCTCGTTTTGTGAATTACATGTTTTTTTGACCTTAAATTAGAAAATTATTCCAATTAACCCCACATTCTTCCTGTTTTTCATAGCCTTCACACTGTCAGCTGTAAAATCTGAAGCAAGTATCCAAGATATTATCCATCACCAGAAATATATCCAGCACCATTAAAAGCTCAAGATCACTATTTTTTGCTTCAAAATTGCTAGCGATAAGCGCCCGCCTATTAAGTATAATTTGATCGATATATATATATATATATATATATATATATATATATATATATATATATATATATATATATATATATATATTTAT
>JAYMFT010090472.1:0-14042 GCA_038088735.1 Panulirus argus | reverse complement strand
TATATATATATATATATATATATATATATATATATATATATATATATATATATATGATAGATCAAATTACGAGAAAGAGAGAGAGAGACTCTTTTTCTTTGGACTATTTTCAGAAACTTTATTACGAAACTTGGGAGTTGTATCCGGCCGGCGGCCGGGGTGTCGGGTTCCAGTAATATTGTACATGTGAGCTGGGCTTATACGCAGATGGGGAGAGAACACGGTTGGGAGAGTGAGGGGAGTGAAGAATGCAGGTTGGGGTGAGGAAGTAGATAAGCTTCTGAGGATGAGGGAGAGGAGGTGGGGAGATATATATAGACAGGGGAGATGGGGAGAGAAGAGCGGGTGAGTGTACTCACCCACAGAGTACGACAACCTCTCTGTTGGAGGTTTCTGTTGTCTGGGCAGCGTAGAGTGGCGTGCCGTTGATCTCCGTTGCCCCCACCAAGTCAGTGAGCGCCACAGCGTCACCGTAGAGAAGTTCTTTCGTAATTATTGCACAAATACTTTATTTTGTACTTTTCATAAATCCTTTGACAGTAATGGGTAATGTTGAAGAATGAATGAGGAATGTATAGCCAATCAAATAACATGTATAATAATAATAATAATAATAATAATAATAATAATAATAATAATGATAAAAGTAATAACAATAGAATTATGATTATTTTTATTATTATTATTATTCACATTTATGCTAAACTGAGCGAAATGTACATCGAATGATGTGGAATTTTACGAGTGTTGGATCTATTAAAACGAATAAATCAGAAGAATTTGGGAATAAACAGCGCGTTGTCATGGAAACCCGTTGCCACATTTTCTTTCTGAAATATGTCTCTGTTTACATTCCGGGTTAACATACGACAAATTTTAACATTAATCCACAGGACGAATGTCGTCGCTTAAAGCCGATTACAATACTTGGTGTTGATGTAATGTCGATGCATCGGACAACAATACCCACCCGATACGCATTCTAGATCCGATACATTAGTCTCCGATAACACAGTCATTCCAGTCAACCCCAGCCAACACGCATATCCCGATCACACCGTATCGGAAAGAGCCATAGTCGATGTAAGCGGCACCATACATACCAGACCATGTTTGTGCCGATGGGATCCGTTCCGATAAACAGTGTATCGGCACTAACGGCCCCCGTGTTATTGCGATACACATATTTGTTTAGCATCCTATTAATCTGTTTTATTGTACAGGATCGTAAACAGTAAATCCTATATTATGACGGCCATGCTCCATGTTGTTTGTTTATTTGTTTGTGTGTGTGTGTGTATGTGTGTGTGTGTGTGTGTGTGTGTGTGTGTGTGTGTGTGTGTGTATGTGTGTGTGGGTACCTCTTACCTCGTCAATCACCAGCCAATGGAAAGCCACCATCCTCTACCCTCCACCGTGATTGGTGGGCTGGACAAACCTAAACTACCAAGAATATTACCAAGTTCCTTTGCCTCGTTAGGGAATGCACACTGACACTTTGCTAACGAACTGCGCGCGACCCCGAACAAGCTAACAAGTTTGTTCAGTTGTCGACCATGCTAGCTGCGGAAGCTCCGGATGGTTTAGCACTAAGCTAGTGTAACCAGCTGAGGATAAGGTTTAGCGCTAATCTAGTTCCACGGTTTTGGATGGATTAACTTTTAATTAAGCGTTAAGAACGGACCAGAGGTTCCCAACTAGTCCCCTGCATATATATATATATATATATATATATATATATATATATATATATATAGCATATATGTAGCATGGGTGACCCCGGAGAAGCTTGTAACACAAAGGCAGAGTTAATTAACAACGCATTGTTAATGATAACTTGACAGTTAGGCTACATTAACAACCGGGAGACATAAGAATATCAATGATTACAAGGAATTACTGTGTTTTGAATATTTTTTTTTATGTAACTTACTGTACCTTAGATTTTATATTTGAAATATTTATTTAGCGAGTATGATCCGTATGTATATAAGAACAGAAATTAACTGTACGGGAAATAAATGAATTATTTGTTGAATGAACGTGAGAAACAGAGGCAAAGATATCGAACCAAACCGGCAGTACGGGTTGCAGTTTAACAAGCGAGGAGGTAATTGGAACTGGTTCAGCAGTAGTGCACGTGCTGAGGGCTGGGTAGCAAACTGACCGATCGAAAATAAGATGGAAAACTGTTTTGTGATAGATTTAACTGAGCTATCCAAAACAGAGCGATAGATGACTAGAAAATCAAAAGTAGAACTTTGCAAATTTTATGTTTGACGGGAAGTTGTCCGGTGTTTGAATTATGTCATACACACACATACACACACACACACACACACACACACACGCGCACACAGTAACCAACTTACACACTAACTAACCGAACTCCTCTCCCCTTTTCAATTTAAATTTCTTTTTCTCCGTCTTTATTCAACACAGTGGAAGGTGAAGTAAAAATTCGAACAATAGGAACAAGGAAGTTTTAATTAATGCATTTTTTACAGTAAATTTGATAATGGAGCACTTTTCTGCATTGTTAATTAGGCGAAGTTTTCCATGAAAGTTAGCTTTTGAAAGACGATGAAAAATTGCGAAAAAAAGTCATCATTTACGACAAGAGTATAACAGAGAGAAAGAGAGAGAGAGAGAGAGAGAGAGTATCGAGGAGGAGGTTTTGCCATGGGTCAGTGCTGACGCGTAGCGCTCACCGCATAACTTTTTCTTTGTAACGGTACCTGATATAACGCTGGCAAAAACTTGCACACCCGTCGTAGCCATGTGGGATGAAATCAGAAAACGAATAAAAAAAAGTTGATTAATGCTTCTCTGGCGTCTGTTGACACTTGACTTTTAAAGGTAAAAAGGTTATAGAAAAGGGGGAGGGGATGGAGGGAGGAGGACAGTTCCTCAGCTTCCCTCTTTGAGGACAGCAGGAGGTATCATAACGGTCAGACCTCGTGTGGGCCGGGCCGGCCCGGCACATAAAAAACTATGGGAAGCGGCAGCGAGATGCGAACCAATAATCCAGGCTGCAGTGGATGGGACGCAGGCAAGACAGCACCCGAGAGAGTGGTGGCCGAAATGATTCCTGTATAACAGGGGTAAAATGCAGCAACATCACGGGCGGAGAGAGAAAGCGGTGGTTGAAGAGAGAGAGAGGTCATACCTGGGACGCTAAAGCCACGGAAGGCTTCTGATTCCACTCTGGCAAAGAGGAAGGTGCAGGAGGAGCCACCCCCTAGATACAGGAACAGCACCGGGACAAATATAACCCCCTGTACATGTGAAATGGCTACTTGCAAGAAAAAAGTTACGACACCTACGCATATAGCACTCCCGGTGCTTGGAAAGAGGTTTTGTTCTGGTGATTATATTACGTTTCTAGGATAAAGTGAACGGTATGGTTATGCCCAACAGGGTTTATGGTTCTGTGTTATTGCTCGGTGGAATTGTAATGGTCTGATATCTAACAGAAGAGAGCGAGTGAGATTTAGGGATTGACACAGATGGGGAAATTGCGATTTTAGCATTATTGAATTTGATAAGTTACTGCTCCCCCCATTCCGAAATGCTGCACTGGACCGAATTAACCGAGAAGATGTGTTCAGTGCGAGAAAAAGAACCGAGTAGTGGAGTGCGGTGGACAGAGGAACAGGAGGGAGGGGAGAGTGGACTGGAGTACACAGAGTGGAATCCAGGTGAGAGGCTGAAGAGAGGAGATCGCTTATGCAGGGAAGGAAGTGGGTAGGCGATAAGACAGGCCCCTGTGGCACACCACTGTTGATAAGATAAGAGGGAGAAGTCGTCGCCCCGTCAACAACTGCGGTGGACCGTGTACAGGGAACAGAAGGAAGCGGTAGGTCGGTCGGTCGGTCGGTCTAATATTGAAATTCTCTGCCGCCACGGACGCTGAACAGCTGTTATTCTTAGGTTCATCTTTGGACTGTTCTTAGCCATCTGTGAGACTTCCTTTAAAGGTCTCTGCTTATTCCATGGATTTATATTTACCATTCCACTTAGCAGGATGTTACAATCTGTCGATCTTTTTCACCGTCCTTTTAATTACAATTATGTGCTCGTTATGTTTTTCGCATATTTCAGGAGAAAATTGCAGACGCAATAACTCCTCCACGTCTTCCGTACGTCAAACATCTTTCCTCACATACCCTCGACTTCTTGTATTGAATAAATTATCACCTACCGTCCGTCTTCAATAAAATTCCAGTTTCATTTCTTTTAACCTCTTGTTATATTCCGCATGCTCTTTCTCTCTCTCGATTTTCCTTGAGAGAGTGTTCCTGAATGTTTTCTAATCTCTCGATTTCGGCTTGCTGTGTGTGTGTCGATACAACGCATCTGTATAAAGAAATTCTCATAAATACGTTCTCCTGACCAGCCTTCTGTCTTGCGTTGTGAGGGTTCTCATTGTCAGTCTACTTGACACTATGCGATTCTTTTTTTTTTTTTTTTCAAACGTGGTTTCAGTATGGTTTCCAATTTCCAGCTTTGTTATTTCTGATTTTATCCCTCAACTCTTCATCACCAATCACCTCTCCTCATGCGTTTCCTCGGCCGATTATTCAGATTTCTCTTTGGTGAATTTCATCAAGTTCTCCCTTGCCCGTTGTGCATTACATTTTTCATGCGTTATCTCTCTGTTGTCCTCGGGACTGATGATCTCCTGCATCTAATGTCGTCTGTAAAACACTGTAATGTATTGTCTCTCACGTCTTTGTTTGTCAGACTTTCTCGTGAACATTGTCACTGAGAGAGAGAGAGAATATTCCACCCTTGGCTCGGCTGACTTCGGAACGGACAGCCCAGTTGCCATGGGAGTGGCTGACGTGACCAGTTGCCATGCTGAGGGATGCCTTCGATGACACTCTGTTGCCATGGCTGCATAACGTCGACCAGCCTACGACGCCCCCACGGGAACGCCTCTAACGACGCAACTAGAGATTAAACTTGATGCAGAGAGGCAATACACACGTTCCTGGTTCGTATCCCAGGTATAGTTTGAAATTTGGGCGCGTATCGACTCTCATTAACACTTCGGATGTGCATGGTTATGGACGGACCCGCAATATCCATTTGCACACGCACACGTACACACACACACACACATACGTATATATATATATATATATATACAGAGAGAGAGAGAGAGAGAGAGAGAGAGAGAGAGAGAGCAGTGCCATTAATCAGTGTCTCGCCAGAAAAATAATTTCCTTGACACGAGTGGCAGTACTGACAACGCCCTCTGTACGTACATTCCTGCAGACGACCATGCAAGACACAGAAAGGTTTTTCCCTCTGTCGCGGATGGAGGCGTTCCACGCCGCTGTTACCACAGGGACGTCACTCTCCCCGGGTGATATTTGATCTCCATCGTTCGTGACAACCAATTCAAGAGATGGTCCAATAATTTCTTTTTTTCTCCCTTTGTATCAGTTTTATGGGATTTTGATGAGGGAGAGGGGCATTCCCCCTTCCCCCCCTTCTTGGGGTCCTCGGGTATTCTAATCGAAGTGAGTGGCTGCTTAGAGTGATGGTCTGTCTGTCCGTCTGTCTCTCAGCCTGTGCCCTCAGGGGGAGACATGTTTACAAAGCACATTTCCTCAAGCTGCCATAACGGTTGACACTCGTGCTCAGGGAGCCGTGCGCGACATTTTTCACGACCCGGGAGCGCCTCTCCCTGTTTGAGAAGCCAAACTTGGCGTTTCTTCTACGCTTTCTATGTCTTTTTATGTCTGTATCTCTCAGCACGTGCATATATCTACGCCTGCGATTCGAACGAATCATTAGAAAGACGCATAGATGAGAGAATCTCTCAGCACGTTACGGGGATGGAGACCTTACGTGTCGCGGGGATCCGAAGTAAGAGAGACAGTGTGTTTAGTTCGAGAAAAAGAGCGAGGATTGGCGTCAGGAGAGGAAGTGAGTTGAAAGTTTGTAGAGTGGAATCGTCGTCGTTAAGAGAGAACGGGGTAGGATAAGGAAGACAGAGGATCGTATATGGATAGACGAAAGTGTCTTGGTGACAAGATAGAACCCTGTGGGACGCCAACGCAGACACCAAAAAAGGAATATACATATGTAAATAGGAAACATAAGTGCATGTGGGAACTCCTTCAGACGAGCATTGCACTATGACCCTACAGGACAGTGTAACACAGCAAGAAACACACGGACCAAGACACAGACTCACGCCCTATCAACACAGCCAACAGAGCCCCGTTCCCTCCTCACCTCCATGTAGAGAAACAAACTGTGTTAATATTCCAAACACTGACGCCATTTACAGACCTTTTTTCTTATAGCCGAGTCAACACAGGAGCTGAATGCCATCCTGTAGGCTACACAGGTTAGAGAAACATAGCCACACACTCTCAACCCTCTCTATCTTGTCTCTCTTCCCTCCCCTCCACACCTCTCTCTCTTTAGCCAAACCATCACGACAAAATCTCATCGTAGGTATTGGTAGGTAGGCATCCCATCTCTCCCTTCACCCATGCCTCACCCATACCCCATTCCTGCCCCCTGTGCACACCTCTTGGTCTCCTCACTTTACTCCCCTCGCCTCGCCCTTGGAAAGAGACTAATTGACGGTAATTGAGGGTAATCGACATAGCGTGAGGCTAAACTCACCATCGAGTTAGTAGTATAGGATTGTAGTATTGCCACGTATAATCTTACTGCCTATAAGTAACCTCATAGCTCACATAAGTATTTCCCCAGGTCACGTAAGTACAATCCATATATTACGTAACTGGTGATATCCGCTGGTTACGTAAGTACAACCCTTACGTTGCCTAACGGCCACCATCTCCAGGTCACGTAAGTACAACCCTTATGTGGCCTAACTGCTACCGTCTCCGGGTCACGTAAGTAAGTACTTCGCCTTTCTTACGTCACTGCTAACAATCCCGGGTCACGTAACTACTATGCTAGGTCACTCAAGTCTCTCAGGTCAAGCGATGAAGGCCAGAAAAGTCCAGAGGCCATGTGGTGAGGTGGCCTTAATTCTGGGCTGCTCCCCCTCTCCCCGTCACCCCCTCTCAAACACACACACACACACACACACGCACACACACACACACACACACACACACACACACACACACAAACCGACCAATTTGGCATCGGCGATAAACCTTTCGATCCAACTTGAGTCTTCGGGTAAGTTAGGCCCTTCGAGGACCAAACTTAACGACGTCGAAACGAGGCACAGCTGGAGGGGGTCGGGCGTAGTTTAGGGGTTAAACCAAGTTGTTGGCTTGTTAAGAGACGTGGCTCGTAAACGAACTGTCAGTCTGCATTTACAACAAAGGTCGAGCCGCTGACCGCCCCACGACGTTCCAAAACACGTTATACTTTTAGACGATGGGAGACGATGTAAACACAGACAGAAAGACATGTGTGTGGCAGAAGGCGACTGAGAAGGGGCGGCGGGGGTGGTGGGGGCTTGGGGCCTTCAAAGGCCCTTCTCGTTCCAAAGGAGTCCACCACTTACTTCTGCTACCGATTTTTTAGTACAGTTTTAGAGTGAGTAGTTCTTCGACGAGTCTGTCTGTACCCCAGCGATACAGCCTCGCTTGAGGTGACTGTTCGCTCGTGGCGTAACCACATGCAGGCCTGAACATGAGCAAAGTTTCTTCCCCTGTAGACTTTTAAACGCAGGAATAAACTACCTCCAGATATTGTCAAGGCGAAGACCACAAGCACGTTTAAAACATAGTTAGACCAGAGCTTCAGTTGTGTTAATTATCAGTAAATAACCTTGTTCAAGTGTGATAATAATCTTGTACACATCCGTACACCGTTTTTCTCTACAGATTAGAGGCTGAAATACAGCCTGCCCGAGGTAGCAGGCGGTGGAAATTGGATTGGAATGTGTTCTCCATTCATTGTATCCTATAAGACTTCCATGTCGGTAAAATCCCCTCTCTCTGCTACACAGTGTTCTCCCCACATAGCTATTTTTCTGCCGGCCGATGTGCCGGAGGGAGTAGTGTAGGTGGGGAGGAAGGAGCCTCTTGCCTTGCTATCGTTTCCATCTATAGTGGTGGTTGGGGAGCGGCCTCTTTTTTTTTTTTTTTCTTCATAGTCGTAAGTGGGGGGGGGGGGGGGGGGGGGGGGAGTAGGAACCATGCTGCGCCCACGTAGAATGTTACTACCACTTCCCCCTTACCCCTAAGCCCACTTCCCTTACCCTTTTGCCCCCTTAGCCCACTGCCTCGTGCTGGGGAGTCACAAACATCTCGCCACGTACACCGTCCTTACACGGTGAATAATATCCGAGATGGAGGGCTGAGAGTATGAATAACACAACACTAGGGACTGCAAGAACAGGGTGCCTGAATAACTAACGAGGAATGAGTGAAGGGCGAGCCCCAGGGCGACTGCACAGCGAAAGATGTGAATGAATACTTAACAGGAAGGATTTGATCTGTTCATTTCACAGATCGCCTTCTTAACTATGAATTCATATATACATGTTAGCGCACGTTTCTAAGCAGGATTGTCATTTAAAACCAAACTTGATATAGGATTACCATTGACATATTCCACGCATACCAATACCCCCTGAGATGAAAAAGTGAAAGGTCAAGGTGTGGTGGGTGGATGCCAGGTAGGGGGCGGGCGGGTGTGTCATGGCATGGCGTGGGTGAGCACCTAAGCAGAGTAGGGCCGGGGTTCAGGCAAGACCCAGCAGGAATTCACCTGACCCAGTTGAACACGACCGTTTTACTGGGTTGATCAACGTGTGGATGCTCTTCCGTAGTCTAGCTCAGAGTCGGATCCCCTGAGCAAGACGGTATGAACCTTAAGGTACGCTGGACTGGGCCTTAGTGAGCGGTAGGTCAAGTCAAAGGCCAGGGTATCGTAACCAAGGGTAGTACCGTCGTGGGTTAAGGGCCCTGTCGCCGTCCGCAAAGGTGCGGAGCGGAGCTGTAGGGAAGCCATAGCAGAACGTCATGCGATCTCGTAAAGTTTGTTGACATCAGTGACGTCACACGAAGCGCGTGCATTCATTGGAAAGATGTAAAAAGTTGCCAATCGCTCTAGACTATATTTTACCACATTTTTCTCTCAAGACTGTCTAAAATGTAAACCTCCTTAACCTACTTGTAATTATGTGAAAATATTACATTGCCTTCCATTTAATGCCAGAATGTCGACACAGTGTACATACTCCAGGAAAAAATAACTAAGAACAAAAACTTGGAAGTTAGAACAAACACTCGCTGAGTGAGCTGCCAGAGGTTAATTAATTCCGCTCGAAGTTAAATGCCAAATGAGAACATCAGCTAATAATCTTAAGGTCTGGCAGAATTATAAATACAAGTTTTCAGATCCCGATACTTACAAAAAAATATCGAAAAATACCAGAAAGTAAAAAAAAAAAAAAACATTCTGTTACTTTTGAATTTTTAGTCTAATTTGGACATTTGTTAATAAGACCCGGACGAACAGAGACAAGTATCAGGAGTAAGCTGATGTGTAAGTTACACGGTCACCAAGCTGTGCAAGTCGGCTTGCTGTTGATAACAGCAAAAAGCTTTACCCGTAGTTGCATGACTTCAGACCATTTCGGAATTCTGTGTCGTGTTTGAGGTAAAAATTTAAATCTCTGATATATTGAGTAAATCATCCCCAGAAACCCAAAGTATAATAAAATCTGTATCGTACAATAACAGTGAAAAAGTTTATTTCTTGAACATTGGGATTTCAGAGATTTCTGAGCAATCGCTCTTGGATTTTAGTAAAGCTGAGAAAATTCTATTTTTCGACATTCTTGTTGTAGAATTATAGATATCAGGTGTAAAACCCTCACGTTATGAAGCTTTTCGTATCAAAAGCTTATTCTTTCGGGTCCTTTTATGGAAAATATGTCTGTTCTTCAGCTCTTTAATCGTAAAAGACTACTTTTGAGCACTTTTGTAGGGAGATGAATTTCCCTCTTGAATATGAAAGTCTTGTAATTTTTTTTTTTTAATATTTCATAGTGAACTTTTTCGCTCACTATTATTTGTCCGTTAGGAAAAATTCTCTTCGTTGGGGATTGTGAGAGTCTCGTACATTTCCAGAAGAACTTTGTGTGCGAAAGGCATTGCCTTCGTGGATTTTGAGCAGACATTGCATTTTTAAACGTGTTTCACAAAAGCATTTTACGATTAAAATTCCCTCTGAGCAATTTTAGCATGGAAGTATTTACTCAGGCATTTTGGAGAGAAAATAATCTTTACCCCAGAGTATTCTAAGAACAAAAGACTAGTACTGACCGTTTTAAAAACATAAGTGTTCAATATAAAGCATTTTAAACGATATTGAGCTTCCATTCCAAACGTTATTTTGACTTCATAAGATTAATTTAGAACTATCTTTACTCCTAAGGTTTTTAGATTGAAAAAGCCTTCAATTTTTAGGTTTTTAAGCAAAGAAGCCTTTAATCGTAAAGCTTTTCAATGAAAAAAAACTTTGTTAAGTTTATATGAAGAAGCCATTATTCTTAAGGTTTTAAAGTATATAAAACCTGTATTCTGAAGAATTTCCGATAAAAAAAAACTTTATAGTTAAGCTGTCGAAGCAAAAAAAATAACCCGTCATTTTTTTTTTTCCTTATAGATTATGAAAGCGTCTGTTGTGGCCAGGCCAATAAAGGTGGAGGGTTCTGTCGTTGGCCCGGGGTCAATAGGGCGTAACCAACATCCCAGTTAGACTGTGTTATGCTGCTGGTGATCATAACATTTCCTATAATCAATGACTTGAATATTTGATGCTTCCGTCGGGCCCACCAGCAGTGGCATCCACTGCACGGTAACTGGTGTGGTGAGGCAGGGGTAGTGTTCTAGTGAGGTCAAGAGGAGTGTTGTGAGGTAGTTATAGTGACCAAGAGGACTGGTTTGTGGTAGTTATAGGTAGTTGTAGCGGCCAAGAGGACTGGTGCGGGGTAGTTACAGGGTCTGCATAATCTGTTTGTCTGCATCGCCTGTTTCCCCGTTGCCTCTGTTGTATCAAAGCGATAGCAGTGTTGGCCCCGCAGGCTGTGCTCAACGGTGGACACGTCCCCCCGTTGCCAAACGGTTGTTCTGTTTCGTTAAACAACCGTTGTGACGACGACATCGACTTGGCCGTTGCGCGTCATCAAACGCGTCATCAGTCGTCGTTTTATACCAGACAACAATAGGGAAATCAGTGAATATTTAGGGGGAATGAATTCCCGTAACATAATTGGCCGAAATATGTTACCCAAAATCGACCTATCGACCTGCCCTCCTCCCAAAATATCGACCTTAACAGACGCGTGTGTGTGCGTTTAACCATCACCATGAAATCCCCCCCACCCCCCCACCCCACCAAGTTTTGTTCCCTAAACCGACTTTTGTTTCCCTACAGAAAAGTGCAGTTCTCTGGAACCCCCTCCCCTTCCTTGAAAAAAAAAGAAGAAAAACAAGAAAGTTTTTGAACCTACAGCAAAAAAATAATCTTCCCCTTCCAGGTATAATAAAATGAAATCGCTTTCGTGCAGGACGAAGAATTCGTCCCCCTTCCTCTGGACGAACACAAAGTTCTCGTCCGTTTTGCAGCAAGATCGTCCACGCCATAGAAAAAAATATGTTGTCCTATTGGAAACAGAGAGAATTTCCATTTCTCTCTCTTTCTTTCACACACACACACACACACACACACACTTATACATACTTAGGTCACTCGAACCTCCAACAAAGGGTTTCCTCCAACAAACTTTGGGAAATTCCCTCCCTCCCTCCACCGCTACCACACAAAGGATCCCAGACCCAATTACCGAGCCCTGTATATAGGATACTTTGATAGACTCTGCCCATTATGGTGCTCCCATCTACTACCCAATTGCCTTGTTACGGTAATTTGATACGTGGCTCTTCTTCCAGCCGATATATTGTGTGGCTTGGCTTTGGCCTGGCTTCCGTGTACCGGCCACGTTTTGGTTGGTTGGTTACGTAGGCTGTTCTCTCTTGATCTCTTGTTGTGATCGTGAAGATAGTGAAGATGGTGGTTATGATGATGGCATTGGTAACGATGAATCTTGATGATACAGTGATGAGATGATTCTATCATTAGTGGCCCTTTGCTGAAGTATCCATCAGGTCCACTTGCTGGCCTTGCTTTGGTATTTGGACGAGTGGGAAGCACAATTCTTACCTGTTGTGTGTGTGTGTGTGTGTGTGTGTGTGTGTGTGTGTGTGTGTGTGTGTGTGTGTGTGTTGTTGTTGTTGTTGTTGTTGTTGTTGTCTGCCCGTCCACCATAGCTGGTGTCCCTCCCTGTTTTGTTGTCAATGTTTTGGGTAATTTTAACTTATAACACAGCGGTCCCTTCTTTTGCTGTGGGGTTAGGACACAACATCGTCTAATATGCTTCAGGTCTAAGTTAAGGTGAAGTTGTCAGTCGCTGATTAGGGCCACTGGCCTGTGAGTGAGGGCCATGCCTCCGGCCGTGGACACACCCCTAGGGCAAGTCAAGCCGCGTTACAAGCTGTCGGCTGGCTCTAGGCCCATCACAGCTGGGACGGTTCACCAGAACCCGAGTTAGTACGCATTTCTCTACCAAGCTGGGCGAAAGTGATGAAGAGCTGGATGAACTGTGCGCCGTGTGCCCGCGCCAGAGGGTGGGGGGGGGGGGATCGAACCTGGGCCAGTGGATTAGTGGTCAGCAACGCCAACCACAACACGAACCACCAAGGCGGCTTTAGCAATAGACCTGTAACGTGGCCGAGTGCTATGATTTTCCACACGCGCGCTTGAAGTCTTCACGTCGTTTCCTCTTCCACCAGGGATTACGATGTAGGGATTTTGTACACTTTTTTAAGGACATTTTCAAACTTTATATAAAGGCGAATTTCCCAGGCAGTTGGGGTGGGGCAGACCTAAGTAGCGAGGTGATGTCTGGCACGTTTTCTGTTGGGTAAATTCGTGTACAAAGAGCATCTTTAGGGGTATCGAGTTGTGTGTGTGTGTGTGTGTGTATATATATATATATATATATATATATAAAACGAAGGACGTTTGAGGAAATTGAGATGGCTTCTCTGAGTTTGTGATTAGCGAATTAGGTATTTCACCTCTTAGAAGTAAATATCATGCGTTCGTGTGTGGCGTAAAAGCCCTTGAGATTTTTTATTATTATTATTATAGTGACTTTTGTGTACTTTTGAATGCGTATGACGTCACGAGAAAAGCAGGGATACTTTTTTTTTTCACCCTGATAAGGTGTATTTTACCCTGCCTTCCCTCACTGCACTCTCCCCACTCTGGCCATTCTCCCACGCCCTCACCTGGACCACTCTTCCACTGATTTCTCTCTCCTAGACTCCTCTCCCACAAGTCCCTCTCCTCCGGGCACCTCTCCCTCCGGGTACTCTCACCTGAACCACCCTTCCTCTGCCATCCTCTTACCCACTGGGGCCTCTCTCCTATTGCCTACTCTCACCCGGGCCACTCTCCCAGCGGCATTCTCTCTCCCGGGCCACTATTTTACTGGTTCCTCTCATCTGGGCCACTCTCACACTGGCGTCCTCTCACCCGTGTCACTCTCCCTCAGTCTCTTCTCATCCGGGCCACTCTCCCATTGTCATCCCCTCACCCGGGCCATTCTCCCACTGGCCCCTCTCACCCGGGCCACCTTCCCATCGGCCATGTCAGGGGTGAGAGTGGGAGGAATTTGTTATACGTGATCCAGTTGGCCAAAAGAGGCGTGGTGAGAGCGGCCAGTGTGAGTGGAGGGGAGAGGAAGGAGAGAAGAGGAGGGAGAGAGGAGAGGAAAGAGGCGAAAGGGGAATGTGAAAGACCAAGAAGAAAAACAGTAAGGAAAGGAAAGAGTAAGAGGAAACAAAGAAGTATGGAAGAGGGAGATAAAGAAAAAGGAATTATTAATGCGGTGAGAAGGACAGAGGAAAAAAAAAAGACACATCAAGCGGTGATAGTGAGAGGAGAGAGAGAGAGAGAGAGAGAGAGAGAGAGAGAGAGAGAGAGAGAGAGAGAGAGAGAGAGAGAGAGAG
>JAYMFT010090461.1:0-14042 GCA_038088735.1 Panulirus argus | reverse complement strand
ATATATACATGAAGCAACAAATAGCAATGTCACCATCATCAATTCCACTGGGAGATAAACCTCAATACAATGTGCGACCGTGTGAGGAACCACTGGGAGATAAACCTGAAGACAATATGCGACCGTGTGAGGAACCGCTGGGAGATAAACCTCAATACAATGTGCGACCGTGTTAGTAAGTTCGGATATTTACGGTCTGCTTTGGAAGGTAAGGCAAGGAGAGTAATTCAAGGCCTTACATTGACTACTGCAAATTACCCTGCCGGCTATTCAGTGTTAAAGGATAGGTTTGGTAAGCCTGCACGTATTATATTTGCACACATTCAAGCATTCTTGAACATTTTTATGCCTGCTAAGTGTTCTGGATCTAAGTATGCTGCCTTGGAAGTTGAGAGTAAGCAGTACGGGGTTGTTTTAACTCCCGTCATTTTGTCACTCCTCCCTCATGACTTTCGCATGGAGTGGTCTTGGGAAGGTTTAAACCATGAAAGTGATCTTTTCTGGTTTATGTCCTTTCTTCAGAGGGAAATTGAACGCCGGGAACGTTCTGAGGCTTACAGGGATGGAAGCCGCAGTGAGGATGGCCGTTTTGGTGTCGTGGTGTGTGAACGGAGGAAACTGCTTCCTGGTACAGCCATTGCCCTACAAACTTTCTGTAAGTCGGCAGTAAATTGGTGTGGATTTTGTAATAAATCCCATGCGAGTGAGAAATGTGATCACGTCTTGAAAATTACTCGTCCAGAGCGTGAAGAAAGAGTACGTTCTGTAGAATTGTGCTTTACGTGCCTTGGTAAGGGACACTTTTCAGAGGGATGCAAATCTATATGCATCAGATGTAATAGTTATCATAATGCCCCTTTTTGCCTTAAAGGTTTGTCTGTTTCGCCCAAGGAGAGTAAGGTTTGTACATGTGATGAGTCTGTACACCCACTTAGGAGTGAAGAGAAAAGGAGTGCAGGCACTGACACTGGTACAAGCTCTTTTTTAACACTAAGCAGGTCTGATTTTAGTGTTTGTAAGGAATTTGAACTTGGCTGTTGTGTTTTGCAGACCGCCAGAGTGCAGGGGTATGGTGCCAAAGGACAATGCGTTCAAGCAACTGTTCTTTTTGACACTGGTTCTGATAGATCCTATGTTTCAAGTAGCTTAGTAAGAATGGTAAATCCAACATGGATAAGTTCTGAGCCCATCAGTTACTCTGCCTTTGGTAATAAGAACCCTAAGGGTCAAGTATATAACCTGTTTGATATGAAACTGAGAGACTGCAAGGGAGTAGGATATTCTCTAGTTGCAAGTGAAATTCCTACCATATGTACTCTATTGTTACGCCCTAGTATTCCTAAAGACAGGCTCTTGGGTTTTGAGTCCTTACCCTTGGCAGATAATTGCATGCAGGACCGTCGTGTCACTGTTGACATTCTATTAGGAATGGATGTTTACTGGAAATTTGTGCTTCCTAACCAGGTTTTACATTCAAGGGGACTGGTTCCCCATGAGTCTGTCTTTGGATAGATATTATCTGGTTCCTGGAATGATTCTAGCAGACAGGGAGGAGCGAGTACTCCTCCTTTGTGTATTAATAATGTTTCTCAGTCTATGTTGCGTAAGTTTCGGGACTTTAGAAACTATTGGAATTCACTCCCGAGAAAGCTTCTTGTGATGAAAGTTTCCCTAATCGAATTCAGTTCAAATATGATGAAAGTATTAAGTTTTGTAATGGCAGGTATGAGGTTTCTTTACCATGGAAGTCTGAGAATGTTAAATTTAACCTGCAGAATTACGTAAGGCTTACCAGGAAGCGGTCGGATAATTTAAGTCGTAAGTTTGTCCAAGATCCAGATCTTAAGAATAATTATGACTGTACTTTTAGATTATGAACAGGAGGGAATTTGTGAAGAAGTGCCAACTCCAGAGCTGGAAAGTGTTCATCCCACCCACTACCTTCCTACTACCTGTGGTAAGAAAGAACAGCTCTTCCTCTAAGGTAAGGCCTGTCTTTGATGCCTCAGCTGCCAGTTATAATGGTATATCGATAAAATTTTGTTTAGAGACTGGTCCTTCTCTTAACCCAGACCTTGTGGAAATACTATTAAAATTTAGAAGGTGGCCAGTTGCATTGACAGCAGATGTCACTAAGGCTTTTCTTCATATTAGTGTTTGTAAGGAGGATCGGGATGTTCACAGATTCCTTTGGGAGTACGGAGATAAGATTCGCAGGAAGAGATTCACCAGAGTCCCATTTGGTAATAAGAGCTGTCCTTTTCCCTTAAATGCCACCATTAAGTACCATCTTAAACATTTTTCCTGAGTCTGACGTTGTAAAGGAGTTAAGGTAAAATTTATATGTTGATGACTGGTTGTCAAGCGCGGAGAGCATCAAAGAAGGCCAAGCCAAATTTAATGAGGCATGCTCGATTTTTGAGAAGGCCGGGATGTTATTATCAAAATGGGCCTCAAATAGTAATTAATTAATGGAGAGGTTTACTGATAATTCAAATAACGTAAGTGAAGAGGAAGCTATTAAGATTCTTGGTATGCAGTGGAATAAGAATCAAGATTGTTTTGTTTCCCTTTTGATAACTTCTACGTAGTCTTCATTTAGCTAGTAACCACGAATAGCGCTGTTCTCAGTTGTATTGCTAGACTTTTTAACCCCCCTTAGGTTTATAAGTCCTTTTACTATGTTTGCTAAGATTTTCTTCTAGGACGTATGGCGGTACGGTATTGGGTGGGATAAAGTACTTCCTGATGAACTATTGTTCCATTTTCAGAAATGGCTTAAAGGTATTAATAATTTTCAGTTCTGGAGAGTTAACCGTTGCTATTTCCCCGGTACTTCCTGGAAGTTGATGGCAGGTGAAGAGCTTCGTGGATTTGGTGATTCATCAGAGAAGGGGTATGGAGCTTGTGTGTACCTCAGAGTTCCTCAAACGAATGGTAGATATAAGGTATCCTTTGTCATGTCTGAAGAGAAGGGTACCCCTCCCCTTAAAAGTGTATCTAGTGCTGTCCTGTGTGCAAGACTTGTGACCTTTGTTAACAGTGCTCTATATCTTGATGTACTTATTTTTTGTTAGACTGACTCCACTGTTACACTGTCATGGATCAAGGAAGAACCTAATAGGTGGAAAACTTTTGTGAGAAGTTAGAGTCTCAGAAACACAAGGCTTAATTTCACCTAGTAACTGGTACCACTGTCCTGGGAAAGATAACCCTGTAGATATAATTTCCAGAGATGTGTTTGCTGAGTAACTTGTGTCAGCACGTCAGCGGTTGAATGGCCCTGCATGGTTATCCGTCCCTTCACACAATGTAGGTCAGAAGCAACAGACTCTATCCCTTGATGAGAATTGTGATAAGATGGAAGTATGTACCTTTGTTTCTGTTAATACCTCACCATCTGTGTTTCAATTCACACGCTGGAGTAGCCTTTGTAAAGCTATAAAACATTGTTGCTTGGGTCTTGAGGTTCATATCTAATTGTAAACTTAAAGGTAACAAATGTTCTGGTCCTCTGACATACGAGGAATTAACAAAGGCTAAAGTAAAATTGCTTTGTTGTGTACAAAGAGATGCTTATCCAGTAGAAATTAAGGCACAGAGTCAATGTAAACAACTTTCAAATGGGTCTTCATTAAGCAAACTTGATCCAATTTTAGATACTAATGTATTGTTAAGAGTCAAGGGTAGACTAGATCAGGCTGGCATGGAGTATGAGAGCAAACATCCCATTGTTCCATCTTGGCATGTTCACACCTTATAACAGTTTCAATACCAATTACTTAAGCATGCAGGTGTTTCTACACTTTTGTCCACCCTAAGAATTAGCTACTGGATTATTGGATCAAGAAAATAGGCTAAATCTGTTTTCAGGAAGTGTTTCCTGTCGTAGTCGTGACTCAAAGGCCTGTACTCAGCCAGTGGCCCTCTCTTTCAGAGCTGAGAGTCAAGCCTGCACCCCCATTCTCTGTTACCGGCTTGGACTTTGCTGGTCCCCTGTATTGTATAGATATGCCTTCCCAGAAATTTTATATTTTACTCTTTACATGTGCCATTACTAGAGCTGTTCACTTAGAACTTACACTGATTCTTTGTCAACAAGTGATTGTATTTTTGCCATACACAGATTTGTAGCCACACGTGGTATCCTATCAGTCTTCTACTCTGATAATGCTCAAACTTTTGTTGCAGCATCACAAAAGTTGCGAGATCAATTTGGTCCGGTCACTTCAAATTGGAGGTTCATTGTGCCTCGTGCTCCATGGTGGGGAAGCTAGTGGGAGCGCCTTGTCAAATCTGTTGTCTTCCCTATGGAAGACCTTTGGAGTCAGGTGCATATCAAGGTGTGAATTAGAAACTACCATTTGTGAAGTAGAGGCTTGTATTATCTCTAGGCCTTTAGCTTATGTTGGTGAGGAACCTGAGTCTACTCCTCTTCTCTGACACCTTCACATTTTCTTATAGGATGTACAACTGGAGTACAGGTGGAAGGTATTGAAGATCAGAGAGTATCTGTGTCTGCTGAGGATATATACATTCGTGAGCATGTTCATCAACAGCTGCTTAACAAATTTTGGAAATTGTGGAGTTATGATTACATTAGGAAATTGCCACCTGCTATTAAGGGTTTTGTGTCAAACTGTAAATATAAATGTTAAGGATTTAGGAAATAAGATTGTTGATGTGGATTGTAATGATACTGATATGTCTGGGGATGTTCCTAAGGTAGACATTGGATTGTAAACAAGAAGGGGATGTGCTGTGAAACCCCCTGTAAGATTAGATTTATGATATTGAACTAGGATAGGAGTCCTTGATGTACTCCTATGGTGGGGAGAATGTTGGAACTGCTGAGGGATTATTATTTTCAGAGCAAGTCTCCTCAAAAGGGGCTTTTTTTTCCACCACATTGTGTTATTTAAACACATATGCTGTGGGTTAGCTATTTAGCAATTTTTGTATTATGTTCTCCTCATTTATAATTTTTGATATGTTTGTTCACCAAAGAGTGAGTTAAATTTGGCATGTACGAGTTATTTAATCTGATGACGTGTAAAATACAGTCAGTCACCACCCTGCCTCCACCGTGTTTGTTTCTACCCTCTTGCTCCAGCTGCCTCTGCCTCGCTGATTTGAGGTTCTTGCCTTATTGTCCTTTTTCTGCTGCTTGTTGGGAGCAACAGTCTTAGAGGAAGCTGTCCTGCACTGCTGGCTGTGTGAGAGAATGAAGGCAAAGACATCTTGCTTATTAAGCGAGGTCTGACCAGCACTGCTCGCACAACGACCACTTGTGGAGACCTTCTATTTCTTTGACTCCTTTGGAGTATCATCATCTACATTCCTTTTCTTTCCCATGGACTTGATTCTTTGGAGAAGAAGTTTTTCAAAGGCTCCCATTGTTCAATGAGTCCAGCCAGTGCCCTTTCCAAAGAGAGCAGTAAGTACATGCACATTTCAAGATTGCATGCTGTTTAATACTGCACAGGGTTTGAACCAACCTGTACTCTTTGTGGCCCTTACTAGATTTTTCCAAGTAATAATAAACAGGAACAAGTAAGTACACTGGTGAAAATGGCAGCTGGCTTACTTCTTTCTCAGCAGCGGGATGAAGATGACAAGAACATCCCATATTGAAAGTATCTGGATTTTTCTCCTTTACAAATGCACCTACCCCATCCTGCTCTCCCATCATGACAGCCGAGTTATCTACTGCAAAACAAAGACATTCTTCCGTGGGATCTTATTTTCTGTTATGACATTGTCAAGAAGCTGAAAGATGTTTCTCCCAGTGGATCATTCCTTTGTGGGGGCAATTTCCAGCAGGACATTAAGAACTCTGCTCACTTCAGAATCAAGTATCACACAACAGGATATAAATGCTTTTGTGCCCTACGATCTCAGCTGCCATCAGTTGACATGGAGAATAGTGCTCCACTGATCTTAATTAATATTTAACCCGTGCATGAATCTTTGATCAAACCAGAATGGTAAAGCATTATATAATGCTGGATAGCATAAATGAAGATGAAAAAAAAATCGTAAACTAGAAATGTTTGTTGCCACAACGCAAATGTATACCCCAGACAGTTTTGCGTTAACTAAGAAGGAAATTGTGAGACTGTTGCTGACTGTATATGGTATGAATCTATAAGGGAAATCAATCAATTTGCCTTCCTAACAAGGTGGCACGCTATTTTCCCTATCTTCTGTAGCTCGGACCAATGCTCCTATGTTTCCTTTCTTGCCAAATGTTACTTCTTTTATATTATCTAACCACCCCATCCTTTGTCTGCTGTAGAGTTTTTCCATATACTTTTAAGAAACCTTCGGTGGTTTAGATATGACCATAGCTTTAGTCTTCAAAGCATTGATTTTAAAGGCCATAATCTTCTTTCCTGACTAGATTATATTTATCAACGATTTCTTGCAAATCACTTACAGTGAGGGTAGCATAACCATACTGATAGAGGTATTGACTGAAACATACCAGAACTCCAAACAAAATCTGGAAAATCTAGAACTATTAGGGCAGCTGATCTGCTTTTTATTGTTTATATTGACTAGATCTAGATTTACGTTATAAAAAACATCAAACGGAGAAATGGAAGTAAACGTGCCTTTAGATTCTTAATCAAGAGTTCTAACTGTGGCTCTTGTTTTGGTTCTTCAGGAGACAAACTTGGAAGCTATAGAGCTGTCTGAAAACATTACTCTAAAAAGGTCACTCAGGTGATCTGATACAACAAATGCAATATTGTGTTCAATTAAAGTTAGTCATCAGTTTCTGCTCTGATTATTGAGTAATCAGTCTGTTGATGGAAGAATTGTCCGATGTCACGATTGCTCCCTGAACTTTATGCCATGCAGGTATGTGTTTTCCTGCACACACTGTGTGCAATGCTAAAATCCGAAGCACAAACTTGACACTGTGCACTAAATTCATCCTTTTTCACGATCACACAATGCAAGGCCACTTCCTGGTGTATTCCAACCAAAAAGTTTGCTTCTTTCTGCTTGATTTTGTACCCGAAATTGATGCCATGATGAAGTGACTTCACTCTTCTACAGCTCACCATTGACTCGCTCGATGATGCTTAGCACAATATGCAATACAAACAACAGCAAGCCAAAACATCAAAACATGAGGATCAAGTTTTCCCAAGTGGGAGATGCTGGTAACATTTTGACTTCTTCAAACTCTTCTATTATGAACTGGTCATTGTCTAAGGGATTTTCCTTATTATATCACTTTTCATATGTTTTACTTAGTCATGATTTGGCATTTGTAATGGTAACATGAACATTTTCATTGGTTTGTTAGAGATTAGCTGCCCTAAATTTTGCAGGAAAGGATCAGGTTTATATATAGTAGTTTTTTTATTCTTGTTGAGGCCCAAAGAAACTATGATAATGTAAAAAACATTCTGAAGATTTTATTTTTCTGGTAAAATTTTTGTTGTTATTCATCATGTCAATGCTAGAAAATCTTGGTAAATTAAATTTTACTACTTTGAAGAACAACAATAGATGGAAGAGAACTAGTAATTTCTTATCCACTTCTGTGTGTGATAATTTTGAGCGACTTTTTGAAGCCTTAGGAGGGCCTGGCCTAGGAGAAGGACTAGCCTGGTTACACAAGCTAAAGATATGATTGGACGGCACGACCGACTATGCAACAATTTGTGTGGTAATTTCCAAGAAATGGTCGGAAATTGATTGATGTCCAACTTATTTTGAACACTGCATAAGTACTTGCATGAGCGATGAGAACATACACTATATATTGAAGAGCACAGCCCAGTGAATTTCCCATACATTACATACACAATACATGTACAGTACATGAACACTCAACCAGATTAAAAAAAAAAAAAAAAAAAATTTTACTAAGAAAAATCATACTGCCATAATTTTCAAAAAATCATGATAAATATGGCAAACATGTAACGATTGGCAGCTCTGCTTAATGCTCTAAGATGTTTCTTAGATATACATAGGTGATGAATGTAAAGATATACCTCTGTGTAAAACTTCTTAACTACGAAAAATGCACAAGACAGATTTCATGTAATTACATGACTAATAAAGTATTTTGGTTGATTATGATTTTTTTATTTGGAAATGGAAGAGTACTGGAGGGAGAGAAAATGTGAAAGTGCATGGAATGGTGTATGTGAGGGTGGCATGAAAGGACAAGTAGACACTCTTCTGCCATGGCTACCACCTTCGTGGTGAGAGAGAGTGGGTGTCGGAGATATCTTGCAAAAAAAATTTTTTTGAAATATTTGTGCAACTACTTATTAAACAGGAGGATTTACAAGAGGTCTACAAAATTCAGCAACAATCCTTTTAAATTAACCCTCAGTCAGTGTTTATGCACCTTTAATCAATAGGCAACCTTCATATAAATTTAAATCTGCATTGCTCCTACCATGTGGGAATAAGAAAAACTGAGAGGCATAAGAGAAAAATAAGAGAGACCCCTTTTTATTTCAATTACAGGATCCACAAGATTTATGTCTTTGGCTATTTTCCATAAGTAAAATTATTTTCAAAGTTCTTTCTGAATAGATTATGTAAATTATCCTCTCTACAAATATAGAAGAATTCACAAAAACCTATTATGATGATAAAACTTACTATAACAGCCTGGATATAAAATTACTTAAAACACAGCTTCTTTAAAGTCTCATTCTTTCACATGCAAACTGTGAAAGTAAAGCTCAAAAAATAGTCTTCCATACATAAATAACTTATCAGGAAACTTTTTAAGCTGACTACACAAAACAACAAAGTACAAGATGAAACTTGGCAAGCACTAGGCCTAAACTCTTACTAAAACTGTATGTCCTAAAATACAAAACGACAAACTGTCTTTACATCAGGCAAATAACCTCAGCATATGTATTCTCTATAAAATATCATGATTCTTGTGTAGAGTATTCTTAGGAATAAACATAGAATTTACTTATCACAATCACATTCATGAGCAAAAAAATCAGTTTATAAACTGCACACAGGTTATCCTCACACACAGTCACACAAAAATTTGTACAAATAAGTTACCAAGATAAGCATATGGACACTTTTTCTGCTGTGCCACTGAGCAAAATGGTCTTGCACAAAAACAGTATAATATTTTTGTTCCCTAAAGCTACATGCATCACTTGGGTACAGCTAAAAGAACAGTGTGCTGTCCTCCAGCTTCTGCTGTCACAACTCTTCGCTCTTCCAACTGCTTTCCTGACAGCTTAACAGGAAGTAACTGATCCTCTTCATCACCCTGAGCCAGTTGATTGTTTGTGCCCATCCCAAAGCCATACACGTCACCTGTGTATGTTAAAGAACGTAACATAAATCAATACTAGTATAAATACAGTAAACATTAGAAACAAGATGATACAAGTAAATATATTGGCCTATAGTTTTCACTACTCCACTCAGTACTCCCTTCTTCCTTGCTATGCAGCAACTACCACAACCCAACCTCCCTCCTCCCCTACCGCAGAGTGACATGCTTAGCTAGGCAGTCCCAAGATGCTAACTTCAGCACTCCACCAAAGCCAAGCAAAGGTACAAATAGATTATTTTTTTCATGCTTCTATATACATATCTTTAATTTCATATTTATATCATATTCTCTACAAGTTGCACCATAGGGAACTATAACTGAAGTGAATCACAAGGTGGAGGAGAGAACTACAGTCCTTCGTACATGGAGAAGCATGTGAAAGGAAAATCAGTGTCTGTAAGGGCAAACACTGGTATGACTAAGGTTATAGCAGTCCCGGGAATATTGTATGGATACAAGTTTTGGGTCTTAAAGATGAAAGAAAAGAAGGTGCATGTGCTATAACTGAAATGCCCAACACCTTCAGTGCTAAGGGTGCCAACTGATGCTGACATAGCAGGGTGCTACTGGTATCAGTCTACACACATAATTTCCTTTCAATTGTTGAATTCTGTGGGCAATGCAGGCCCTAATGGCTGAACACGGACATCAACCTATATGATAACATTCTGGAGCTGCCTGAAAGCCTACTCTTGGGTCTTGCCACATCTGTGGCATCCACCCACCACAGCATCCTTACCTCCCATATTAACGATTGGCCAGTCTAATAATCAGAATGTTTTTCCTAAACTACATTACAAATATTATCTAAATTCATAAGAAAAATAGCAGTTCTACATTTTGTGCAAATATTCATAAGTAAAGAGCAAAATGCCAAGTTTAGCCAAAAAAAATCATATGCACATTGAAAGCATTATGGGCGACATGTGGCATGAAGCAAGATGATCATATAGGAAAGAAAACTGTAACAGAAATGTAAGGTAGTGGGTACAGTCTTGACTGACTGGAATGACCACATTGTGCTAAAAGGAGTCAGGTATATGGAAAGGATAATTGATTAAAAACTGACAACGATGATCTGTGTCTAAGAATTAGTGGGAACACAAGGAAAGAGAAATCACACAGAATATGGAAAGATGGAATAAAGAAGGCTTTAGGGTATGAAAGCCTTCAAGTGGGTAAGAGGTGTACACTGGATAGAATGAGGTGAAATGATGGGGGGAGAGAGAGAGAGAGAGAGAGAGAGAGAGAGAGACCAAGACAGTGTCAATGGGCTGATCCAGAGCATATGAAATGATAATATCACCCCAGGCCTTTCAGTGAAGGTCCTGCTGTTACTCCACAACCCCTTTACCAGAGGTTCATGCTGCAACAAGAATGTACTATGCTCAGTAGTACAGACAGGACGGACTCCTTTGAAATGAAAAGGTTTTGACAAGACTGTATCATCAACTGATGATGATACAGTCTCACCAAAAATAACTTCACTCAAGGGATGACCTCAAGCAGGTGGAGTCAAGTATTAGCAGCATATGAGGCCAAGGTAAACCATGGAGTAGTTAGTGGGGACTGACTTTGAGTGCCAGTCTCTGGTTTTGGTACACATGAGAGGTAGTGACTGAATGTGTTCAAGTGAGGCCATTGTTCATTTGTTCCTGACACTGCCTCTCTAAAGTTTGGAAAGCAATTTGGTATAAAACAAAATTATGGTGAAAAATGACTATTACAATGCATTTCTATGTTATTAGCTTGTTACATGAAGCCAGAGAAGGCTGCATCAAGAGACAGTAGTTGGCCAGGATTTGAAAGAGTTAAAATCATAAGGTTTAGGTAGTGACATCAAGAGACTCTAACAAAAGGATAAGTAAAATATTGTGGATACATCAATGAAAACTGAAATTCAGTCTTGGAATCATGGGTTTAACTAGATTTAAGTAGTGGTTCGATCATTAGCCTCAAACTAACTGTAGCTGGTTGTCTGTCAGTTATCATAGCAAATAACAGGAAATAATCTTTTATGGGTATCTAGGTGTGAAAATTACACCGTACCTTTCCAATAATGGAGCATAATGGTTTATATACACTGAAATACAATAATGAAAAAGATAAAGTAATAAAAACTTACCAGATTCCATGACCACCAATGAGACACATTCCCCAGCAGATACATGTATAGCCTTCTGACCTACTAAGGATTCAACAGGTGTTGGTTTCTTGATGTCATGATTCAAGTCTCCCATTCCTAAACGACCATATTCTCTTCGTCCCATACAGTGTACTGTACCATCATCAGTCACTGCCAGGCTGAAAGTGAAAGACTTAAGTCTATTTCAAAAAGGAACCTTAAAGATGCTCCTAGCAGTGGGCATGTGCAAAAAAAGAGAGAGAGAGAGAGAGAGAGAGAGAGACCCAGTAGGTAGTAGATGGTAGGCAGCCACCAACCATGGAGGTATATTACCATTACTACTCACCTAAGTACGGGGAAGGTTAGTTACGGCTGTGTGGTTTGCCTAAGTATGGGGAAGGTTAGTTATGGCTGTGTGGTTATCAAGTTGCACTCCTCTGACCCAGTTCTTTTCTTTCTACCTCACCCACATGTGGACTGCTGGTATTCAGTCCAAAAAAGATTTACAATCTCTCCTTATCAGATATAACACTTGTCCATACTTAACTAACACAACTTATTTCTTCATAACTCTAGATTTTCCTGCTGTGAGCACTATGCACTAGCCCTGCCTTCTAACAAACTGGTAGGAGATATAGATAAAAGTAGTAGGTAGGAGTATTAAGTGGAAGCAGTTGGTAGGAACATCAGGCAGGAGCATGGAGCATTAGGGAAAAGTAGTAAGCTGGAACATTTATGCAGGTACTGTAGGTAGCATTTAACATTTATGCTGCTAACATAAAAACCTCAAATGCACTAACAAACATTTAATAGTTTTTCCTTTCCAAAATCTTAAATTACAAGCTTTTTAACCCATTGTCAATTCAAGCCCTACCTGGAATCATCATTACAACAACAACAAAGTTGCAGGAAATTTCATAAAATAATATATAATGCGGGAAACAGCGATCAAGTATAACAGAACATATAATAAATATTTACATATCATCCAGTAATTTTTTTGAAGTCTGCATATCAACAATTAATAGTTTCAAAGGAATTATGTTGTGCTGTGAAAAAAGTTGCACTTTCATTCAAAACCAACATATTCAGAGATGTCAGTCAGCTGCACAACATTTCTTTGGAGCTTATATCATTCACTACAAACACCAAGTTCACATAGGCATTGTGAATTATGTTTCCATCAGCTATTCCACCCTAAAATAAATGGATTCCACTACATCTGATCAACATTCATTCCTCTGGCAACCAAAGAAAAAAATACAGTCAGCAGTTCATTCATGGTTTCTACAAGGTTTCTACAAATCTCTTTTTATTGTCCATGCCCTTTCCTCATATTGTCAAATGAATATTATTAGATTCAGGTACAAAATTAAGAAAAAACATAGATACCTATGAATTATCCTTGGAATATAAGAAATGTGAGAAAATAACGATATGATTTAAGAATGTTGCATGAAAAATCATTAACATACGAAAGTAACACAAAAGAAAGATTAGCAAAAAGGCTATCAAAGAGGAAAAGAGCTTGAAAAAAATACTGAAGATATGAAATCCTACAGATGAGAATGAAGATGTTTGCCAACCAAAAAATATCAGTCAGCTAAAAAAAAAAAATGCAGTAAAAGTATAAAATTATAACCATTATGGTGAAAATGCAATTATAAATATTGAGATGCCAAAAACCAATGTATGTAAAGCAACAGATCAACTTTAAGAGAATGAAACTCCAGGTGCTGATGGAATTCCAGCCATCTTCCCAAAGATGACAGACATCTTCAAAAAGAGACAAAGACAATACCTAAAATGATGTTAATGATGATGCAAAACCTGGAGGAAAGCAAAATAGCAGATAACCACAATATGGCATACTTATCACTGATACACATAGAAGGATAAAATCAGTATAGGCCAATTAATTAGCTTGATATCAAATATGTAATTGAAAGAATGATAAAATACCCATAATATTCTGTGGGGCTTGACTGTGGATGGTAGGCTCTGTTTTAGTAAATTATATATAAAACAAGAGAGAAGAAATGTGAAAGCAAGGCTTTTATTTATTTGCTCCTGACACTAACTCTCTAAGGCAAGAGAAACAAATGAGTATAAACAATATATCATGGAACTCAACATGTTGCAACAAGAGTTATCTGTACCCAGAAGCTCAAAAATCTGCTCAATTCACACTCGCACATAACATGATATTAAGTACGAAAATTGAGAAAAAAAAGATGTAGGGAAGTACTATTATAGTATATGGGTGATGGAAAAATTTAATAAAAAGACCTGACATGGTTAATGTAGACAGCATACAGAAATTTAAGAACCTGATTGGTAGACAATGTTCAAAAGATGGGGCCCCATAAGTGTAAAACTCCCTTCCCATACAGCACACAAAGGTAATCATAATTATGTAATTACACACTGAAACAATACTAAAAGAGAAGGCCCAGGGAAGGGCAACAGGGATGGTATGATAATTAAGAAAGATGAGTTACAGGAAAAGGCTGGAGGCCTTTTTTTTTTTTTTTTTTTTTTTTTTTTTTTTTTTATGTGTTAGAC
>JAYMFT010090450.1:0-14042 GCA_038088735.1 Panulirus argus | reverse complement strand
TTCATTTCACTCAGAGCCAGAACATCTAGGTTTCTTTCCTCAAACATACTACCTATCTCTCCTTTCTTCTCATCTTGATTACGTCCACACACATTGAGACACCACAATCTGAGCCTTCGAGGAGGATGAGCACTCCCCGCTTGACTCCTTCCCTTTTAGAAATTGTAATACAAGAAGGGGAGAGTTTCCAGCCCCCCCCCTGCTCCCACCCCTTTTAGTCACCTTCAATGACACACGGGGAATACTTGGGGGAGTACTTTCTTCCCTATCCTCTAAAATATCAATAAATATTTTAAGAGAAAATTACCTGTAGCCAATTTCCTGGGGTGGGTGCAGTTTTAGCAGCTTTGTCACAAACACTACACTGATGACTGCATACATTAACATCATAAGGCTGGGATAATGGTGTTGCAGGAGTCAACACTTTTAACTGACCCTCATACGAACGATTCCGTAAGAACTGCAGGACACCTGACACTATGTAGCGAGTTGGTCCAAGCTTCCGCCATTGTTCAGATGTTTTCAAGAGATCACCAAAATAACCATATGATACCATAGTAGTTGCAACACTTTGTAGCTGCCCATGTCTGTGGATAGCTGCTACATCAACAGTTCGACTATCACCTGAAAATGAAAATTTTTCTAATGAAGTACGAGAACACACTGTTGTGAAAAAGTATAAAGGTTAAAACCACACTTCATGGAGACAGTGATTTATTTTCAAATCCAATACAGTTTCAGCTTTTGAGAAGGGCTTTCGAAAAGCTAAAACTGTATTGGAGTTGAATGTAAATCATGATGTCTCTGTGAAGTGTGGTTTTAACTTTCAATTTTTCTAATGTTTAAAACTATTTGTTATTTCACATCCAATGACATTTATTTAAACAGGTTTATTTGGCATTATTATTTAAGCTTGCATGAAACTGTGAGCTTAACATAAGTATGGACAGTCAGGAATGTGAGTCTGTAGACACAATAGATAGAAGGATCATTGCACATGCAGATGCTAAAGTAAATGTGAAATTATGTAAAAAGACAGATGGAAAAAATGGAAATATTTTACAGTATTTGAGAAGGTGCAGCAGTATATTACTGGGAGCTGGTAGGTAAATATGGCTGTGGAAAGCAGACTTACTCCATTATTTCACATTAGAATGTTTTACTTTAAAATGTAATCTACAGAGATATACCTCACAAAGTGGAATATACTGTGCTTGGGATTACACTAAACAGAGGTTTAAATCTTTCAAAGGATCCTTCTAAGGACAATACAGATTAAAGTGATCCTGTGACCATAGCACTGGAAGCTTTACTTCAATAAGATGAGTGATTACAAAATTACAGCAGAGCTTTATTAACTACATAAGTATACACAGTAAACACAGTAAATTTGTAAAAACATGTAAACAGAGCAGAAGCCATAACGTACTGTGGTTAAAATCAATTCTATGTTACGAAAATGACCTTCATTGAATGAAAACGCGTCTTAAACTCACCCATGATAATGTGTAGTGCAGCAGTGACAACATCACTTGTACCATGGGTCCCATGACACATAGCATCTGTACTGCCACCTTAATATGAAAAGAAAATCAATCATGATAAACAATGCAAATATAATTTTAGAGAACAGATAACTACTGAATATATGATTACCAAACCATTCTACAACAAGAATCTTTTCTGTAATTTTCACACTTATCATATGACATGGTCCAATTATTTTTCTGGCTCTAATCACTAGACTACAGGTATGTGCCTAACTCTGCTACATTCTTGTAGCTATTACAACCAAAGCTGATCCCAATTTCAATGTTAATGTACATATCCTCAATGAGATGAGCATTAAAATAAAGCAAAACGATTCCAAACCCTCACAAGTGTGAGGTTATGTCTACCTACCCAACAGATTAACCAGTAGCTCCACCTATTTTAAGTCTGTGCAATGTGACCTTAACCTACTGCTTGTTTATAAGGGTTGTAAATCATCTCATTACTAAACTGGAACCACTGTACTGAACAAAGAACTGGTAAGGGAGCTTTATGAACATCCATCACTTTTCAGGGTAATCATGTCATGTCCACAAATAGGAAACCAGTAACAGTGTATATGAGGGATATCAGAATAAGTCTGGCACATACAGCTACTGCATAGCATCCATGGCTCACAGAGATTAATAAATAAACTGGAAAATTTGTATGTAGCTATCATATTCACCTGTGTAATCATATTTCTTATTTGTGTATTATTATATTATAACTGAGTGTTTATGTACCATCTTTAATAACAAAAACCCATGATTTACCAAGAGGGTCACCTTTTGCACTGAGCTGAACAAATCAAATATCTTAACAAATGCTCTAGTCAATGTTGGCACAACATACCATGGGCCTTGACTGCTACTTTGCATAGTCCAAGGCCTTTTCATGTAGAAAACACAATGAATACAAATGAGTGCAACTATCTATTTTGAGCCAAATAAAATTCTGACTAGGAAACAAGCAAAACTTTTTTTGGTTCATAATAATATGTTTCTTGAAACTTCAACACTCCAGATTCATAATCCTTGTCTGGCACATTCTTCTCTTGAATTTGTAGTCATAAGAAAATTGTAAAGGTAGTCTAGAACTGTAACCTCTAAAGAGGTGAGTCTTGGGATTGGAAAGGTTATCAATCTCATAAAATACCAGTAGGGCTAGGCATTACTGAAAAGATATCACTTTCAAATGCCACATTTGGTTTCCCATCTTGAAAGCCAAAACCTTTCTCATTGTGGAGTTAATTAAAATGTAACAGAAATGTCCTTTACTTCCAACTGATTGTCCAAATGATTAGCTGTAAGGGCTAATGGATTCATAGTACAGAAGTCATCCTGAATTTGTGCCTAAGCAGATATTTAGTAAGAAAAATAAAAATGTTCAAGATATTGTTTTTTAAACTAGAAAGAGGTTGTTATTGAGAAACCAGTCCTCTTGAAAGTTCTATTACATCTTTCACAAACTGGGAAATGGTAACAAGCAGAGATGAAGTGAAGAGAAGATGGAGAACTTTGAAGGCCTGTTGAACAATGTTTTATAAAAGGATTGCAGACGTGGAATGCTGGGAGGTGTGCAAAGTGAAAGAATTTTGGAAAGTAAATTGGGAAAATGAGAGGTGGTGAAAACCTCACATAAGATGAAGTGTTGGAGGGCAGCCAGAATGGATAGGATTGCCTTAGAATATAACAAGAAAGAAGGTGGTTGTGTCATTGATTAGTTAGTTAGGACTGCTGTATATATGATTCATGATATGATACCTGAGGACTGGCAGAATGCCTGTTTAGTGCCACTGTATAAAGGCAGGGGGAACAAAAGTACATGTCAAAATTACTGAGGTAGAAGTCTCTTAAGTGTATCCAGAAAGTTTTATGGGTGGTGACTGGGAGGATGATGGCATGCACAAAGTTTCAGACTGGAAAAGAACAATGTGGTTTCCAGAGTGGTATGGAAAAAAAGGAGCAGGTGTTTGCTTTGAATATTGTGTGTGAGAATTACTTAGAGAAACAGAAAGATTTGTATGTGGCATTTATGGATCTGAAGAAAGAATATGATAAGGTTGACAAAGATGCTCTATGGATGGTGTTGCGAATACATGGTATGGAAGGAAACCTGCTAAAAGCAGTTAAGAAATTTCATCAAGAAAATAAAGTGTGTGTGCAAGTAAGAAGAGAGGAAAAAGAATGGTGTCAGGTGAAGCTGAGACTGCAGCAAGGGTGTAGGATGTCACCATGGCTATTTAATTTGTGTATGGAAGGGGTGGTGAAGGAAGTAAATGCAAGGGTCATGGATAAAGGGGTATGTATGTGTGCAGTCTGTAGTGGGTAAGGGGGCTTGGGAAGTGAGTCACTTGCTGTCTGCAGATTCGAGTGAGAAGCTGCAGAAGGAGGTGTCTGAGTTTGGGAAAGTGTGTGAAAGGTCAAAGTTGAGAGCAAATTTGAACAAAAGTAAGGTTATTAGGTTCATCAGTGCAGAGGGTCAGATTAGAAAGTATGAGTTTGAATGGCTGTTCTATTTCCAGTAGCAGGATAATGATTGACTCCTTCAGAGTGACAAGTTCTTTGTCAAGACTGCCTTTCCAATAATACACCCTTACAAGTGGTCACTTTTCACTTGCAGCATAATACCTATATGCCAGACCATAGGTCATATATCTTACACATTCGCACTCATACTTTCACTACCGGGAGATGATGTAGCAGTCATCACGTCCCAACTATTACAGCAAGCCAATAACATTAATATTAACCCAGGACCACCAATATACCTCTACCCACAGTGCCAAATACCCATCACTAAAAGGCACTACTCCATCAGATGCTTTAGCTGCACTTAAGGGTACCACCTTCACTGTACTCTACAGTCCCTACCTTTGTGTATTCCCCTGTAGGAGGCCTATACACTAAAAACCTCTGATGGAATAGAAAAATAACCCAACCAGGCTCAAAAAAGAAGTAGAAGGGGAAAGAGAGAGGATAAGAAATGTCATCAACCACTGCAGAAAATGATAGCAATTCAAATATGTAATAAATCAACAATGGTACAAAATATCAAAAAATAATTCATCATACATATATTTACTACACCCTAATCAAATCAGAAAAGGATGCTTATCAATCTTTTAGCATCCTGAAATCCAGAGACTTTTAAAGCCTACCCAGTGTAGTGGCCAGTGGGATAATGACATCATTACCAAGTGAGAGTAACTAATTGGCAGAAGTGCAGACCCTGACTGAACTGTAAGCTGAAACTATTGAAAAAGAGATTAATGAGAGGTGAGGCAAAGGGTTCATAGACATTCTCTCACAGCTTGTCAGACAAACTGACCATGGAGAGAAATAAATTGTCAGAGTGTTAGTTCCAAAATTAGGCAGGTTATCAATATAATTTGCAGTTCTTGTGCATATAAGGATCAGGGAGAAGTGGAGGTATGATGTAAGGAAGAGTGGAGAAGTAAAAGTGTTGGCAAGTGAGAAGATTAATCAGAAAGAATGCAAGATGTATGAAAGGAGGGTGACCGAAACTTTAGATGGAAGTGCAATAAATGCTGAAATGCAGTCATGTGTGAATAAGGTGTTTAAAATGCTTAGAGAAAGACTATTAATGGTAGCAGAATTAGTAGCTAGATACATGAGTGTGAGATAAAGGTATAAAAAGGGTAATGCATGGTGGATGGAAGAGATTAGAAATGCTGTGGAAGAGAAGAAAGAAATATATGGTAAGTTGCTAGAAAGAAATCTACCATTGAAAGTTCAGCAAGTGAGGGAAGAATATAAGATGTGTAAGCGGAATGTTAAGAAGCTGATAAAAGGAAAGCAAAGAAAGAATAGATGAAGATTTTGGAAGAAAGTTGAGTGAGTGAAAAGTTTAAGGGAAATAAGAAATTGTACTGGAAGGCGGTGAAAAAGGAAAAAGGATAGTAAAAGTGGAACTGTTAAAGTAAGAAGTAAGGAAGGGGAATCGCTGAATCAAAAGGAGGAAGTGAAAGGATGGAAAGGAATGTGGAAGAAGGCAAGGCAGCAGTTGTTAAATGCATGGGTATGGAAGATGGAAGGAAGAGGATACAAGTGCAAGGGCCTATAGAAAAGAGGGAGGTAAAATGGGCGATAAGAAAACTGAAGGCTGGAAGGCACCAGGAGTGGATGGGATTATGGCTGAAATGCGGAAATTTGGAGGAGAAAGTGAGATAGAGTAGATGCATCTGATATGTAATTCAGCATGGAAATAGAGGGTTGTGCCTCAGGATTGGGTGAAAGCTATTCTTGTTCCTTTATTCAAAGGAAAAGGTGTATGTAGCTATTATAGAGGAATAAGTCTGTTAAGTATGCCAACAAAAGTGTATGCAAGAATGATGATTATTGATAGAGCCATGGAAATGACTGAATGCAGAATAAGTGAAGAGCAAAGGGTTTTTAGGAAGGGTAAGGGATGTGTGGATCAGATTTTTGAGGTGAAGATGACTGTGGAAAAGTATCCAGTTTTTATGGGTCTGAAGAAAGCATACCAGAGTTGAGATGAATGCTTTATGGGATGTGTTATGGATATATGAGGTAGGATCACAACTACTGGATGGCGTTAAAGCCTTCTACAGAGGAGCAAATGCATATGTATGAGTGGATGGAGAGTTGAGTGAAAGTTTCGGTATATATGTGAGTGTGAGGCATGGCTGTTTGATGTCATGTTGGGTTTTTAATATATGGATTGAGTAATAAGAGAGATGAAAGCAAAACTAGGGAAAGAGGGTGCAAAGAAGGAGTGTGGCAGTGAGGTAGGGCAGCTAGTGGCACACATGTTGGCATGTGATACTGTGTTGTTTGCTGATAGTGAAGTAAGCATAAGTAATTGAAGGTAAATGCATGTAAAAGTAAAGTAACAGTGTTTGAAAGGAAACAGAGTGAAAGCAAAAAAATATTCAAAACCACATAGTGAAAAAAAAAAGTGTACTAAACTTTGTTTTGGTAATATGGGGAGAAAGACTAGAAGGAGTGAGAGAAATTTAACTATTTAGGAGTTGTCTTTCGTAAGTTCGATGATATGGAAGGAAAAATGAAGGAGAGAGCAGTACAGGGTAGAAGAGTCACAGGGTCCCTAAACAGAATAATGGAGGGTAGAGGTTTAAGTATGGAAGTGAAGAGAGGATTAAGGGCCAGCATAGTCCTCCCATCCCTTACCTATACAGCCATAAACATGGAATGAACCACAAAGGTCAAGAATACAGACTGGAAATGAGCTGTTTAAGAGGAGCATGTGGTATGAGTAAATAGAATGAAGAAAGAAATATAGTATGGCATGGAATGCAAAGGAAATGAATTATGGAGTGGCAGAGTGGGTCAACATAATACTCTGAGATGGTTTGGGCATGTGGAAAGAATGCAAGAAGGGGAGTTTACAAGTAATGTGTATAATAGTACAATTAAAGAGGCTGATGTGAGAGGAAGAACCTGTGACATGGGAATACAGAGTGGAAGAATACTGGAGGGAGAGAAATGGTGGGAGAATGCTTGTAATAGTGTATGCAAGGAAGGCATATAGGGACAGGGATAAGTGGAGACCCTTTTGCCATGGCCTACCCCTTGATGGGAGCTCCTGAAGGGAATGGGCATCAGAGATACAGATAGAAAGATCAATGTATTAACGATTTGTCTTGAATAACAATCCAGCAGAACCCACTCTCACTGAAAATACTTATCAAATATACTCAATACAATTCAATTGGGAAGAATGCCATGACTTATGCGGCTCAGTCTTTTTCCTCTAGCATAAAGTGATAAGGATGAAACACAATGAGAGAAAGGCTCAGTACAAATATCATTTTGCAGGAAATAAGCTGTAGGACTCTGTGTGTGTTAAAGGGACTTGGGAGCTGATGTTCTACCTAACCTGTCACTATAGATCCACTTCAAGATCTAATAAGACAAACTGTGTTCTGGCAAAAATTTACAATTGCATCTAGGTACACAGCAACATATTCACAATTATATGACTGCAAAACAATACGATGATTCTCAAACCTGGTCACCATACTTAAAGAAGAATAAAAAGCTAAATAAAAATGTCCAATGGAGGAGAACAAAGATGGTTCCTGAATTAAGACAACTGAGTTATAGTGTGAACTGGAAACCATAAATGTGCTCACTAAGGATGCGAGAAGAGTAAAGTGTGAACTGATTATAACCTTCAGTTTCTAATCCAATTTAACAACTGTGACAGGGAAATGTCTCTTTTTTTAGATGCAAGGACAGAGAGACAGGAGAAAAAGTTCAACATGAAATACGTGAAAAATGTGAAGCACTCTTTTAGAGGCAGAATGTTGGATAAACTGACCAAACTAAATGATGAAACAGTGACTGCTGGCAGTACAAAAATGTTCAAAAACTGTCTGATGGTAAAGAAAGTTCAGTGGATAGGGCCTGAAAAGTGTAGAACTTTCTCCCCATGCTATACAAAGAAGGTACAGTATCACCCATTTCACCCTGATCAAATGTCTTACATCTGTTGTATGAGTGATTCCCCATACCTTATTCAAATCCTTCGAAAATTAAAAAATTTGATGCTACACTGGTACACAAACACACTAAACTCCACATATAAAGAATTAAGAAGTAAATGGCACTCTAGCAATAACTGACTGACTGATTATTTAGAATTACCTGCTATGTCAACAGCAAAGGTCACTGAAAGCAGAACATTTTAAACAAAAGATCTGAAATTCTACTCTTTAAAACACTTAAACATAAAACTTTAAATCCAAATCAATATAATAGATTTATCTTAAAATGTTAAGATAATAAATTCCTTATTCATACAATTAAAATAATCTAATCACATCTTGAATAAAATACTGGTTTCCTTCAGGATACCAATCAAATTAAAAGCATCATAATCTCTCTATACATTCTCAGGTGTAAAGAGAGGGGTTAAAATTTTTTTCTAAATGCCGAGAACATCACATTCTAACTCTCTAATTGTCATAGGAGAACTGAGAACAACAGCTTGATTTTAACAAGAGGTAGAATGAATGTGCATATAAATTAGACATTCTTTAACAAGCAAACTCCCATGATCAAGTCACTGGATTTGATTTGATTTATGCTGGTAACAGCAGTGAATTTATTGTGCATCCCATGCTCATACTGTAAGCAGTAGTGCAAAAGGATTACAGGGGTCACAAATGGACTTAGTCAGACCCCAGTGGGTTGATATTACATAAGACATACATTACATAGTTTCATATGGTAAGTTTTACAGACTAGATGCAAAAAAGTGGATACAAACAAAATTTCATGTATCTTGTTATTAACAATAAGGTGTTGTGATATTTCTTGCAGGGTTTGTTTAAATCGATCTCTAAAAGGCTCTATTTTTTCACATTCTAAGACACAGTGTTCTAGTTTGTGTCCAGATCTTTGACCACAAACTTTGTAATTCACATGATTAACATCTCCAGATAGGCCAAAGCGCCAGTAGTACCTATAGCCTAACATTAGTCTAGCAATTACATCATGTAATCTGCTGATCTTATTATTTTTTCCACATACATGTTTTACTTTACACATTTCACTGTGATGGAAAATGTTTCCACTTGTGCTTATCTAGACTTGTCTAAACTTGTCTTTAAGCTTCAAAGTGGTCAGTTAGTTCCGTTCTTATTACAGTTTTGAGGCTTCTAATTGATGACCCAATATTATTTTGAACTTCACCTTTACAAAGTGCAAATTTGGATAAATCATCAGCTTTGTCATGCTTGCTGAAGCCTATATGAGAAGGAATCCATAACAATTTGATTTGAATCCCTTGAGCAATAATGTCTGAGTATTTGTGTCTGGTTTTAAAGACCAGCATGTTACATTCTGATCTCAAGGTGTTAAAGGCAAGCAGTGAAGATAAAGAATCAGAGATAATCAAACTGTCTGCAGTAGTGATTTCTACCTGCTCAAGAATGATAAGTATTGCGAACAATTCAGTTTGTAGAATAGATGCCCAGTTGTTTATTCTACTATTTTTCTAATCTACTACCACTGGGCTGGATCACAATGGCAGCTCTGCCTGCCCTCAAAGTGGCAGAGTCGCGAGAACCATCAATGTAGATGTACTGGGCTATGTTATTGTCAGTCTGGAGTTCCTGTATATGTTCAAGAGCACTGGTTTTAGTTTGGTGTTGAAGGGCACAATATAGCCACCGAACAATGAAATGCTGAATATCTAAAGACCAAGTATTCTTTGGCTTCTTTTATTGAAAATCAGTGTCAGGTCAGGTAACTTCTTTGTTAAAACTGTAATACTTTCTCACCACATAAATCAAATCTTCTAATTGCATGTTTTGCTGTTTCAAAGCACAGTCATGAATTCTAAGAACTGGCTGGCTTACCAGGAATGATGCCGAGTCTAAGATGGGTTTTGGGAAGTGCCACCTCTGGATTGTGGGGATCAAGGCCAGCCTTCTTGGATGCAAGCAAGAGCAGCCCCATTACTAGTTCATTTACTAGGCCATCACCCCCTACAGCCACCACACCATCTACATCATTCAAACGACCACTTGATTCTATCAGATCACGCCCATGGCCCTGGTACTCAGTCTGTCCAAAGATAAAGGAGCATCAAAGTATTCTGAATGGTTAAGGAGCATTCTCCACTGAAAGAAAAAAGTGATATTAATACATCAATGTCCAGACACATACAAGACTACATCTCATCTCATCTAAGAAACAGAAAAAAGAGGCATGAAAAGAAATAAATGGGATAAAGATTATAAAAAAATGGCAAATAAGCACAAGTGGCAAACACAGATACCTTAATGGTGTCAGGTAATCGCAAAGGCACAGATATATACAAAAATATAAAATAGGTATAAACAAAGTCTAAAGAGTATCTGCTTTCAAAACTTCCTTCCACAAGCTTTTCTGTTTCTCTTGCTTACCAATGCACTGCTACCTTTCTAAATACCCCACTGCAGCAGACACTTATGAGGTAATATGTCCCTCTTGCCCAGTAAACATTCATGTTTTTCAACGTTCTGGCCCATCTTGTACACCCTTTCTTCTCAGCACAAATGATCTTTCTTCAATCTTTATCACTATTCAATCTTTCTCACTATTCAATCTTTCAACGATGATTCTGCTCTACACCAACTCACTTTCCCTCTCTTCCTGACTCCAAACTTCATTTATTTCCTTACAATGAACTTATTTTCTCACTTACTTCACTCCTGTACAATATCTTGAAATGAAGGAGTAACCTTGTTAAATCCAAAAGTGCAAATATGGAATCTACATATATCTCATTCAATATTTCGTTCACTTTCTCCTATCAAATATCAATACATAGCTCAGTGTTCCAGAGACTGTCAACATAATCTTGAATCAAAGAGTGAAACATCTGAAAGATAAAGATGACTTGATAAAACAATAGTCTACTACTTCCCCTTCAATCCCAAATAAGTTCATTCTAATCAAGACACACAAACCTAACAACCTGGTTATGTAATAAACTCTTGAAGTGGTTTGTGGCCTTCTTGAACCCACTAGTTTGCACACTCTCCCAGTCAATCATGAGAAATAACAGGGATCTTATCAACAATTTAAATAACATATATCTAAACTTCACCTGTAAGCTGAGAAGTTTGGACTTGAAGTCACTCTTTACTAATGTTCCATTGGAGGACTTGTTGAATATCCTGGCACAGGCTAAGGTGTGTGTGACCACTTGTGTGTTATGGGGAGAGAGTTTTACACTCACGTTGCTCTGTCCCTTAACCCCATAAATATGTACCATATCTTTATTCCTATAAATGTATGAACTCACACACACACACCTAAACCTATGCCAGGTGTGTGTGCGTGCATAGGAGTAAAGACATGATACATATACACAAGGCTAAGAGACAGGGCTATATAAGTGGAAAAACTCTCTCCCCATAACACACAAGTAGTAATAACCCTTTACCTTTGCCTCCAGCTACTATCACTGAAGTAATAAAGCTTTGCATCAAGGAATGCAAATTTGTTTATAGGAATGACTGCTTCCTACAGAAATATGCCATGGCGATGGGAAATCCCCTTTCAACCATGTTGATTAATCACTACGTGGAGTTCTTAATAGTTAAATTTCTTCCTAGTGTAATACCAATAAGTGCCAAATGGTTTCATTACGTAGATGACATAATTTGAAATATGGCCAAACAATGAAAACATCAGTGATTTTTTTTTCCCCCAAGACTCAACAACCAGTTCTTTCACTACAATTTACCTGTAAAGAAGAAAATGAAGGTACCATGCCTTTCTCTGATGTAATGCTGCACTGACATATGGACCAGTTTAAGTTCAGCATTTATAGAAAGCCTAAAAAGGTCTCCTCACTCATACTCTTCTACTTAGCTCCCTAGGATAAGTAAAAACAATCCGTATTTACCTCAGTGTTATTTTAATTGTAACGCATTTGCAGTCCAGAATTTCTTGGTGAAATCAGAAAAATTTATGAGACTGCATCATCATCAAAGTAACCCAAGGCCTTCACTGACAAATCCATGTATAGAGCCATCTTGAAAGCCAAGGAACCTGAGAGCACTAAAAACCCTCCTGTACTATCAATCATAACAACTTCCTAGGACTGCCCCAAAGTCTTATGGATCTGAATTTAAGAATAAAGCAGCATCAGTACAGTGCTCTATCCCTGCATATGGAAGACTTCAACCATCCTACAGACTAAAACAATGCTCAGAAAATTGTATCTTGTCATACAGTTATAGATAGGAATGTCATTGAATCTAGCATTATTACACACTGCTTTCATAATAATCCCAAAATCGGTCTAAGCACATATATATATCAGATCCATTCATAATACAAACTACTGTCCACATATAAAAGTATATGAGCTTATCCATGACCTGACTCTTTTCTTAGGTGCTCACATTTCCTACTTGACCTCCGCCTGACCCTCATCTGACAAGGTCATGCAACTTACCAGTTAAATATGTTGGTAAAGCCGACCTATGATCATTATCTCTCTATCCTTGATGAAGTGAATACTCTCTGAAATGCTCAGATCTTCATGTTTCATTTCCCATATGGTTACCATTAAACACACACACACACACACACACACACACACACACACACACATACAAGAGACAGTCAGGAAAGTGGTTTGGTGAAGAGAGAAGAGGTGGTGAAAACCTTACATAAGGTGAAATGTGTCAAAGCAGCTGAAGTGGATGGTACTGCAGTTGAATTTCTTAAGAAAGAGGATAACTGTGTTGTTCACTGGTTTGTCAAGATTTTCACTTTTCAACATAAGTAAAGATCATGGTGAGGTGCCTGAGGATTGGCAGAATGCTAGTATAGTGCCACTGTATAGAGGCAAGGGAGACTAAGACGAGAGTTCAAACCACAGAGTTATAAGTTTGTTTTGTTTGTACCTGGTAAGATGTAAGGGAGAGTGATGATTGAGAGGGTCATGGCATGTACAGAGCACCAGACTGGGGAGGAACACTGTGGTTTCAGAAATGGTAGAGGATGTGCAGATCAGGTGTTTGCTTTAATGAATGTGTGTGAGAAATATTCAGAGGAACAGAAGAATTGGTATGAGGCATTTATGGATCTGAAGAAAGCACACGATAGGGCTGAAAGAGATGTCTTGTGGAAGGCATTAAGTATATATGGAGTGGGAGGGAAGCTTATGGAAGTGAGATTTTTTACTTATCAAGGAGGTAAAGAGGTAGAGAGAAGGATGAATAGTTCCAGGTGAAGGTTGGTCTACGGCAAGGGTGTGTGATATCACAATGGCTGTTTAATTCGTTTATAGATGGGGTGGTAAGTGAAGTAAGTGAATGAGTCTTGGATAGAGGGGCAAGGAGTGAGGGGAGAGGGTAGAGGGCTGGGAAGTAAATCAGTTGTTGTTTGCTGCTGACACACCACTGGTGACAGATTCAAATGAAACACTGTAGAAGTTGATGACCAAGTTTGGTAGTATGTGTGTGAAAGATGGAATTTGAGAGTAAATGTGAACAAAAGCTATGTTATTAGGTTTAGCAGGGCAGAGGAAAAAATGAATTGGAGTGTAAGAATCAATGCAGAAAACTTTAAGTATAGGGAGAGCATTACACATGACAGCTGAAAATGAATGTAAGCGAATAAAGCCTCTTCTTCGTCTTTTCCTAGCGATACCTCACAAATGTAGAAAAAGACGTGCAAATATATACATATATTTAATGCATATTCACTATTTCCTACATTAACAAGGTAGCGTTAACAAAGAGGACTGAACCTTATAGGGAAAATCCTCAATTGGCCCCTTGTCTGTTCTTTTTACTGGAAAAGTAAAAACAGGAGGGAAGGATTTCAAGCCAGCCCCCCCCACTCCCACCCCTTTTAGTAACTTTCTATGACACGCAAGGAATACATGGGAATTATTCTTTCTCCCCTAACCTCAGGCGCTACCTTGCCGGCACGGGGGTTGGCAATGCTATTTCCCCGGGGGGCGGGGTGGCATCAGGAGTGGATGGGGGC
>JAYMFT010090440.1:2616-14043 GCA_038088735.1 Panulirus argus | reverse complement strand
TTTTTTTTTTTTTTTTTTTTATTTTTTTCCTATACGTCTCCTTCCTCTATATATCAGAGGAGATTAGTCCCATTCGTCTGAAAAATATCATACCACAAATTCACTCAGTGTTTCCAGGACATGATATCAGTCTTCTGTATTCCACTGAAGCCTAAAAAAAAAAATGTGTTTTTGAATTTTTTAGATTATTGACGACTGGGAACACCCCGAGTCCCAATTCTAGGTCAGCAGATTTTTTTTTTTGTGTGTGGGGGGGGAGGCGCAATTACGTATGTCGCGTATGCGCATATTATTTTTTTTTTTCCTGGCAAAATCTTGTTTTTGTCCCTCGATGGTGAAGGCTGGCTGGACATAAATCAACTACGAGTACGATTTCCAGTGACTGTTTTTCAGTGTCTATGGACAAAAAAAAAAAAAAAAAGAGAGAGAGAGAGGAAAAAAAAAAGGATTTTAGTATCGGAGCGAAACTGAACTCGAGTGACACCACCGATTCAGACAATGTTCAGAAAGGTTTCTTATATATACACACGATTTTTTCGGTCGCTCACTCGCAGAATCACTCACTCACTCACTCTCAAACTCACACACACACACACACACACACACACACACACGTACTCATTCGCACTCCGGCGCGCTTAACTCGCACACTCACGCTCTCACAAACTCACGTGCACATTCCCCCACACACCCACACACACCCACCCACCCATACACACACACACACGCACACACAAACAAAGCTGCTGACACACGAAGAACATTTTCCTAGACTTCTTTGTCATTCTCCACAGTGCACGTAAGGATGGCCACTGTGGCTGCCTCTCCAGTCTCCTGATCATCCCTAGGGACACATGGCCACCTCCAGGGGGACGGCACCCCCTCGTGTCTTTTCTTTTTTTTCCCCCCTCGGGCCATCCCCTGGGCCTCCGTCTCCAGGGATAGTGTGACCCATCCCCAGGGCCGACACTACAGGGCCCCGTAGTAGGGGACGTAGCGCCCATTAATATCTACCACAAATGACAGCTGGGTGGTCGCAATACGTCCCGGCTAGACTTCGCAAGATGATGGAGTCATCTCACGTTGGATGAGCTTCGAACTGGATGGACTCCCGCTCGGATCGCTCTCCGCAAAAGGGGCAGTTTCGATCTGGATCAGTTTCAGTTTCTCATCACTTTCAGCGTGGTCGAGTCGAGTCGGTTTCAGCCGTGGATCCTGACAAGAGAGAATTCAGTGACTCGTGCGATCTACCGTCAAAGTATAGAACCCTTTTAAGCAAATGACTCTGGGCGACTCAGTCCCTCAGGCTTTGCTCTGCCAACAAGCCTTTAGTCTCCCCTCTTAGTCCTCCCATCTTAGTCTACCCTTCTAAGTCTGAAATCCTTCACTCCCCATGTCTCTCTAAAATAAAAGAAAGCACATCCTTATCCAAATAATTTCCTGGCAAGACACAGTAAAAGTCATAGGATCTCTGAATGGTTGGTAAACACACACATCTGTTTCGAAGCATCGGTTCCGAATATTCTGACGATCATACAACAAATTTCTCAGTCTTGGAAGGAATTCATATTCCCATTTTTCCAAGAGATAAATTTTCAAATCACGAAAAAAAAAAAATGCCGAAAACCCCTCCTATTTATTTTGTACTAGTCAAACCCAAAATCTCCCAAGGCCATATTTTTTTTATTTGTCGTTTTTACAATTAAACAAGAAGAGAGAATGAATTTTTTGCTGGCTATGAAAATTAAGAATTCAGTTTTCAGTACATAAAGAAAAACACATAATATTTGAAAATATGTCTTAAAGGTATACTATGTATACGACAAACCAACAACTCCCGTGAAACAACTAATAACAAAACACATCATCATTACCGAGAAAGGTCTTAATTACCAAACTAATTATAAGACTCGTGATTGATAATTAGTAAATCAGTAAATTAGTAAAGAAATTACTCTCCAGCTGCCTCATTCATTCATTAACCCGTGGTGGCAGAGACGGTGGAAAAGGGAGAGAGTGGTGGCAGAAGTGGAGGAAGAGTGGTGGCAGAGGTGGGAAGCAAAGTGTTGGCAGAGGTGGAAGAGGAGAGTGGTGTCAGGAATAACAGGAGATGGGTTGTATCCATGACTAATCACGTACTATACTTCTTGACGAGGACAAAAATCTAATCAAGAGTTTTTAAAGTCTAAAAAAAAAAAACCAATTGCTATAATACTACTTAGTTCTCCAAACGTTTTTCGTAAACAAACGTTTCTGTGGATAATTGCCACAGGGCGTGTTCTTCCCGACGAGAGGGGGTGTCAACGGGTGTAAATGGAATTAAAAAGAAAATGATAAAAACTAAGTCGGAAAAAAATAATGTTTTCACCACACTCCCTCTCTCTATTTTCCCTCCTCAAGCGGCGTGAGAGATGACGCCGTCTCCCCAGTGGGGAGGGATCTGTCGTTTGCCTCTCATGGCTTCATCTCAGCTCGTTTAGTCCAAGGGCGCTCCCCTGCTGAGGTGGGGGAAGAGTGGGGGGGAGGGGTGTGTAGAGGGACCACCCCCCTACAGGAAAGAAGGAGGAGGAAGGAGGGAGAAGGATGGAGCGAGGAACGAGATTTAATGAAGAGGGTTGTCTGGGATTCGGTGTGGAATCTACAAGAGCGCAGCGTATGCAAATGAAGGAGTGTTCGGGTCACAATGGATCATGTCGATGGTGGGGAGGGTACTTTGTGTGAGGAGAGGGGTGGGTGCGCCCCCCCCCAACCATACACAGAGTTGGGGTTATTGCCCAAGAAAGGACGAGGGTTAGGTTAGGTTAGGGTTAGGTTAGGTTAGGTTAGCTGGGTTAGGTTAGGTTAGGTTAGGTTAGATTACATGTTTCTTTGATCGTAATGAGGGATCAAAGGGAGAATCAATGTCTGAGTGTGTCCAAGGAAGGAGAAGAGGTGTGTTGAGGTGTGTTGGAAAGAGTGTGTTATTCTAGGAGTCAAGCGTCTGGAAGCTTAGCATTGACATTTATAGTGTTCAGGTCTGAGGTTTGTGGGATTTGAGGTTTCTGAGGGTCCGAAGCGTATGGAGGTCTGAGGTCCCTGGGAGCCTGAAGTGTCTACGGGTCTGAAGTAATTGGGACCTGAGGTCTCTGGAGGCCTGAAGTGTCTGTGGGTCCGAAGTGCTTGGGGTCTCTGAAGAGTCTAAGGAGGTCTGAGTTTCCTCAGCTCAGCCTTTGAAGTCTCGGGTCTCTTCAGTCTATGATACGGGGTCTCGGGTCCCATGGTCTTGGGTGTGTGAAGACCCAGGTCTCCGGGTCTTTTGAGCTGGCTGGTCTATGGTGCTCGGACCATACTCTTATCCTCTTTGCCTCCTCTCACGCTTCCATTCCCTATCTATCCTTACATCTATTCAATCTGTCCATCACCAGGTGTGTTTCCCTCTATCTCCCCATCTATCTCTCTTTCTCTCGATTTTATCTCTTTCTCTCTTTCCCCCTTCTTTATCTCCCTCTCTCTCTCCCCATCTCTCCTCGTCTCTCTTCTTCTGTTTTCATCTTCTTCGTCGTTCTTCTCCTCTCTGTCATCATCACCATCTCCATCCCTATCTTCCCAAGTACTCCTTGACTCGCTCCCTTCTCTCCCTCTCTCTCTCTCTCTCTCTATCTCTCCCTTCCACTCTCCCTCCCTCTCACGCGTCTTTCGTGCATAATGCCCCAGATATTTCAGCCAGGGGGCCCGTGTTCCTGACGAGGGGGGAATGAGGTAGTTTGTATCATCCAACTTCACAAACCCGCTGCTTCCCTTTTTCGCCGCTTTCACAACGTGAAATTTCAGATTCTCCTCTTCTTCTATTTATGTATAAATATATTTCAAAGACTCTGTACGTAGTATTCAGTGCTCTGTGACTTGCCATGGAGGGGAGAATCGAGTTCTCGGACTGATTGCCTTTCCTTCGAGAGGTATAGAGGAAAAATATATAGTTTTTACAAACTTGTCCATAAGTTATTGTTACCTTTACAGATGTAAACCATTTACGGAGTTTTACAGCTATCTCAAACTTCGTTTAGATATATAAAAAGCGAAGAAGCATCTTTTTTTTTTTAGCTCTGAATCCCCTCAAATAGTCAAAAACATGAAGTTCTACCTATCATTCAAGAGGTCTGACAATTCGGACAGTTCTATTTACAGAAAAAGATAAAAAAAAAAAAAGCTTAATCGAGAATATTATCACCAGACACGTCTTGCAAAAATGAAGAATCTGGAAGACCCCGAGAGATGGGGGAGCGCCCCCATCTCAAGTTGCTATAACTGCCACCCTAGCTCATTCAATTCTTACTAACGAGCCTGTTTAGGAATACCACAACTCACACTACAGACAGACTCCGGGAGTTTCAACCTATCGCTGAAGCTGTTTCAAAAACCTGCAGCTCCCTTTCCTGTAGAAGTCATATTTCATCTCCTGACAGCCTGTGAGACCCCCAACTCCACACACACACACATTCGGAGGCATCATCCCTTAATGGATGGCAGCAAGTTCTTGAAAAATTAATCCCCAGGGAAAAAAGAAAAAAGTTTCAAGAGTTCTCCCAGTTCCAGCAAAGATCTTTTGGAACTCTGGGAGCTCCTTGGACCTGAAGAAGTTAATAATCCGTCAGACTTTACGAAACCCAGGAAGCTCCTCCTCTTCACCTCCCCCAAGGGAATATCCATCAACTCCAAGAAGCCTCTGCCTATCCTGAGCTATATGCCTTTCCCTCTTCCTCCTGCTCCTCCTCTTCCTCCTCCTCCTCCTCCTCCTACTCTTCCTCCATCTACCTGGGCCGGCAGGGAGTCTCTCTGAACCTCACGGTCCGAGAACCACGGCTCGGAAGAAGACTTTTTCTCCCCGTCATTCGCAGTCAGGCAATTTACCCAGAGGCCTCCTCTGAGGTGGAGATGTGTAAACGTCTTAATACACAGCTCTGACGAGATGGTTTATCTCGTCTCTGCTATGAGTCTATTAACAGAGACGAAGTGAAGGTAGTTGAGTCGTTAGAAGATGATTAACTACCTTCAAGACTGAGTGTAGTTATTCAGTTTGTTAGTTAGCGTGATCTTAGTTCATATAATCGAGGCATCACTCATTAAGTAAATTAATTTTGTCATAGTTTGTGCTTTATGTCTCACATCCTCTTATATTCCAGTCTTTTTCTTCTTCCGTTTTCTTTCAAGCATCAAGGCGTTCCAGATACTCTCATTACTTCCTCATCTTAACTCAAGCATTTTTTTCTTTTTTTTTTTGCCTCTGTTGTTGAATTATCTCGATGACACTCTTTTCTCTACTCCTCGAATCCAAATCTTATATTTTTTATCTGATATTTCCAGTAGGGAGTTATTGGATATCCCCATTTTGTATTCTTTTCTTTGAATTCTTTCCTGGATGTCCGCAAAATCACACCCTAATCCCAGCGGGCTCGGTCTCAACCCAAAGACTTATGACTATCACTGCACTCTGCCACACAGACTCATCCTCCTCCTTCTTCTTCTTCAGGCAGTCATGAGGGCGGGTGGTTCTCCCCATCGACCTAAAGACTGACGAACAATCTCAAAAGAAAGGAAAAAAAGATTCCAAAGTCCCATACTGGAGACGACTCCCAGTGGCTCACGGGCTCACAAAGCAGCGGCCTGCCACCTTCCAGCAACACCCCACACCTTCCAGCAACACCTCACACCTTCTAGCAACACCCCACACCTTCCAGTAACACCTCACACCTTTTAGCAACACCCCACGCCTTCCAGCAACACCGCACACCTTACAGCAACACCCCACACCTTCCAGCAACACCTCACACCTTCTAGGAACACCCCACACCTTCCAGTAACACCTCACACCTTCTAGCAACACCCCACACCTTCCAGCAACACCCCACACCTTCCAGCAACACCTCACACCTTCTAGTAACACCCCACACCTTCTAGCAACACTCTAGACCTTCTAGCAACACCCCAACCTTCCAGTAACACTCTAGACCTTCTAACAACACCTCACACCTTGCAGCAACACCCCACACCTTCCAGCAACACCCCACACCTTCCAGCAACACCCCACACCTTCCAGCAACACCTCACACCTTCCAGCAACACCTCACACCTTCTAGCAACACCCTACACCTTCCAGTAACACCTCATACCTTCTAGCAACACCCCACACCTTCCAGCAACACCGCACACCTTCCAGCAACACCTCACACCTAGTAAAATCCCACACCTTCCAGCAACACCTCACACCTTCTAGCAACACCCCACACCTTCCAGTAACACCTCACACCTTCAAGCAACACTCCACATCTTCCAGCAACACCGCACACCTTCCAGCAACATCTCACACCTAGTAACACCCCAGACCTTCCAGCAACACTCTAGACCTTCCAGCTACACCCCACACCTTCCAGCAACACCCAAGACCTTCCAGCAAAACCCCATACCTTCCAGCAACACCCCAGACCTTCCAGCAACACCCCAGACCTTCCAGCAACACCCCAGACCTTTCAGCAACACCCCACACCTTACAGAAACACCCCAGACCTTCCAGCGACACCTCACACCTTACAGTAACACCCCAGACCTTCGAGCAACACCGCAGACCTTCCAGCAACACCCCAGACCTTCCAGGAACACTTTACATCTTCCAGGAACACTCCACACCTTCCAGCAATACCCCACACCTCCCAGCAACACTCTACACCCCCCTGCAACACTCGAGATTTCTCCAGCTGGTGCAACACAAACCCAACAGGGGCCTGCAGGAGATGGGTCATATTTTGGCGTGACAGCTGTTGTTTACCTGGGTCAGCTGTTGCACAGACTGCTGCACAGACACCGGCAGCCTCAGGGACGTCTGTTGCACTTCCTCCGTGATCTTGTCCCGCAGTTTCTTGAACATGTTGGCAAAGTTGGTCGAGACTCACCATATTCTACCATTAAGCCTCTTGACCATCCATTGGTCGCTTACTCTCCCGCGCTCGCTCTCGCTCCACCTACAAAAGTACTTCCACACGAAAACATTTTCCTTTTTTTCTCTATATATCATCAGTGATATTCTATATTACTCAAGAACAGACATGGTATATTCCAGCATATAGACTCTTCACTTGTATGCGTATAGCTTACACATTCCTATAACAGAACGGCCTACCCTGAAGCCGTCTTTTTTTTTTTTTTTGCCTATTTTCAGGCCTACATGCCATTTTCTGAATCAATCGTGTCAAGACAAGCCAGCAATGGATGCCTCTGAGTCAAAGAGACATATTACTAACGAGGTGTCACAGGGTCATTAAATGGTTATAGTCATCACTCCCATCAAAGAGATGTGGTGTTAACATTTTAATTGTATTTCATTGGGCAGGTCAGAGGCGGTGGTGTCAGCTCAAAGGTGATGGCGACCTGGGTCGTGTCAAGCCACGTGCAGGTCAGGTGAGGGGGGGAGGGAGAGGGCGTGGCTGGGTGGGTGGGTCAACTCCCAGTGCCAAATATCATACGTTCTCTCGACCAGACACGTCTCTAGAATATATGAATAGGAAGAGTTTATTCTGCGTTGTCTTCGTGCAATGTATACGACCGTAGACAGAGATAGCAATTGACATAAATAGAACAAAATGTTCTCAGCATCATTTGCGCTACTCCAAGGGTTGTTAGGCTTTACTACTCGGCAAACCCGTTCATTGTTTACCACGTACGCTAAACAGTTCATTCATTCATGGTCATCATTCAAGATAATCCATTATCATCGGTAATTTGGTGATTAGACGGGAGGCCATACAATCAATTTTAATGATAAAGAAAAAAAACACGTAATTTAAATAATTGGAAAGCATTTTTAATATTTCTATACTCCTCGTCTTCATTTATGAATATTTTCCTTTGAGTTTCCATGGAAGATTGACATGACGGATTGGTAGTGGAACATCCAGTTTGGAGTCAGACACCTGCATTCTCCGAATGGTCCCGTGAACTTTGGCTTCCTCTTTCTTATCCATTTCCATTGTGTATCAGTAGCTTAGAATTGAAGAAAACGTTTCTGATAGCAACATTTTTACTTATAATTTAAGTAATTCGAATTTTCGAATAGCCTACGGATTAACAGTTCATAGAACAGTGAGTCATGGAGTTCCGACAGGGAATCGAACAGATTCTGTGAAGGCTCACTTCACGCCCAATGACGTCATAAGCTGCCATACTCGTTTAGTTAAGTCAAATGGCTCCGCTGTATCCTCTAAGTACGCACTCTTTGCCAGCTCTAGGCTGGCACTCGATCAGGTAAAACAGATCACAGGTTGCCAAGTTTTAACTCTATTGGGAGGCAAGAAAACAGGCAGGATTTCGTTGCTCATTTGAGAATTATATCAGCTCTAAGCTGGCTCTAGTGGCCCCGTTTGGAGGCATGTCAGCTCTAAGCTGGCTCTAGTAGCCCCGTTTGGAGGCATGTCAGCTCTAACCTGGCTCTAGTTGCCCCGTTTGGAGACATGTCAGCTCTAAGCTGGCTCTAGTAGCCCCGTTTGGAGGCATGTCAGCCCTAACCTGGCTCTAGTAGCCCCTTTTGGAGGCATGTCAGCTCTAAGCTGGCTCTAGTAGCCCAGTCTCGAGGCATGTCAGCTCTAAGCTGGCTCTAGTGGCCCCGTTTGCAGGCATGTCAGCTCTAAGCTGGCTCTAGTAGCCCCGTTTGGATGCATGTCAGCTCTAAGCTGGCTCTAGTAGCCCCGTTTGGAGGCATTTCAGCTCTAAGCTGGCTCTAGTAGCCCCGTTTGAAGGCATGTCAGCTCTAAGCTGGCTCTAGTAGCCCCGTTTGGAGGCATGTCAGCTCTAAGCTGGTTCTAATGGCCCTGATGAGAGGTGCACCAGCTCTTGGCCAGCTTTAGCGGTCCTGCTGAGAAGTATAATCGCTCTAAACTGCCTTTACTGCCACTGCTGAATGGTGCAATTGCTCAAAGTTGGCTCTAGCTGTCCTGTTTATAGAGGCGAATCAGCCTTTATGCTGACTTTACTGGCTCTGTTAATAGGTGGGTCAGCACTAAGCTGGCTCTTATGGCCCTGTTAAGAGGTGGCTCAGCTCTAAGCTAGCTCTAATGGCCCTGTTTTGAGGTGTAGGAGCAACATCACAACACTCACACCACTACACCCACACCTTCACTAACAACCACATCTTCACTACACCCACACATTCAATGCATCCTGAACGCAAATGGCCACTGACTTTACCTCTGTAGTTCAGGTTATTGGTTATTAACCACTAAAAACCACATCTTCACTATATCCTCATCTTCACTACACACTAATCTTCGCTACAGCCTTATACATACACCACATAGCCCACTGCATAGCACTAAAGCGTACAGGTCATCACCACAGCCCACCACACACACACCCACAGCCCACTACAAATCACCACAACCCACTATACGACATCTCAGCCCACCATGGGCCACAGTTCACCACCAGAGGCCCCCCCCCCCTCATCCCCACTATACGCGGGCCGGGCATGACCCACCACCGGCCCACCACTTGGGACAGTGACGAACGCTGAAAATATCACGAGTGGCCCCACTGACCCCCCCCCCCACCGCGCCCCTCCTCCACAACCCACCGCCAACAGACAAGAGAGTACCCCCCCCCTCCATCCGTTTTTTTTTTCCGGGGATACGAACGCCAAAAAGAAAAAATGATAAAAAAATCTACCACATTGATGATTATCGTCGTTTAATAATTATATTTTTTGTTTCGTTGATAATAAAAACATCAAGAAATATTTCTGAATATATATTTATCAACAGTGTTGTTATTTACAACCCTGTTATCCTCACTGCCAAATGGACCACCACTCTTAACCCCCCCCCACCCACCCAGGACTATATCCTCACCCATGCCAAGTGTCCCGAGCTGCATCACTTAACCCCCCAACACTTATATAAGTGCCTGACTCTCTTCTTCTTTTTTTCCACACTTAACACTTGTGAGTGTGGACCCAAACTCCTCTTGCGACAGATACTTAAATAAACAGAATAGTTTTTTCTCTGCTTTTACGCCTAATTGCCTCTCCCTCTTGCCTTGCCAGACAGACGTTGTCATGAACTTCTGTCATATGACAAACCTTCTTCCATTGCCTGCCTCCTCAAGGCTCATCCTTCACCTGCAACATGCAGGATTACCGCCTCTACTCCACCCCCACACCTGTGCCTGTGGCTCACGACGGTATATACGACCCTTGAGCACGACGGTATATATATACGACCCTTGAGCACGACGGTATATATATACGACCCTTGAGCACGACGGTATATATATACGACCCATGAGCATGACGGTATATATATACGACCCTTGAGCACGACGGTATATATATACGACCCTTGAGCACGACGGTATATAGTCCACCCACACTGTACACATGTACATGTACACCGCAAACGTGTACATTTACACCCCAGACATGTACATGTACACTCCCAGATGTGTACAAGTACACCCCAGACGTGTATATGTACACTCCTAGACATGTACATGTACGCCCCAGGCGTGTACATGTATACCCCAGACGTGTACTTGTACACTCCCAGACGTGTACATGTACACCCCAGACGTGTATATGTACACTCCCAGACGTGTACATGTACACCCCAGACGTGTATATATTCACCCAGGACGTGCACATGTACACTCCCAGAGGTGTACATGTACACCCCCAGACGTGTACATGTACACTCCCAGACATGTACATGTACACCCCAGACGTGTATATTTACACCCCCAGACGTGTACATATACACCCAGGACGTGTACATGCACACCCCAGAAGTGTACATATATATATTCCTAGAGGATTACATGTACATCCCCAGACGTGTACATGTACCCCCAGGACGTGTACATGTACACTCTCAGAGGTGTACATGTACGCGTCAGGGGAAGTACATTGCACCCCCAGACGTGTACATGTACACCCCCAGAGGTGTACATGTACACTCCCAGAGGTGTACATGTACACCCCCAGAGGTAAAAGGAATGATCAGTCGCGTTTATTTCACCTCCGGCCGTGTGTGTGTGAGGCTCGGCGGGGGTCCATGGCCGGGACTCCGGTTGAAGGGGCTCATTCCGCCCTATTTACGGGGGTTTTGGAGGGGGATTTCGACGGCTGGATTTTGCCGCGGCCGTTGACGCGGTCTTGGGGTGGGGTGGGGAGGGGGGGGGCATCACGCTTTCCCGGCCATCAGACAGCTGAATTGTAATTAGGGGAGATATCTGTGGTATGGCGGCCATGAATGGACCAACGCGCCCAAGCCATTAACCAATGAGATGGCGCCCTGGGGGTGGGTGGGTGGGAGGGGGGTGGGGGAAGGCGCCGGGGTGGGTGGGGGTGGGGGAAGGCGCCCGGGGTGGGTTGGGGGTGGGGGAAGGTGCCCCCCCCCCCCCCCCCCCCCC